>CALNXK010000067.1:1560000-1707500 GCA_942486035.1 Porites lobata
GTACAAGCTTTATACGGGAAGGCTCCGCCCCGAGGTCCAACCTTTTACCCTTTCATCAGCACCATTTTCAGGGGAAAGGTACCTCTTTCATACAACAACAACAACATAAGCTTTATTTGCGTGACTATAGGTAGTTACACTATTGCAAACGCCTTAGGGACGGACCATTAGAAAACTTATGGGGGGCGGGCGAAGTACAAAAAAAATATTCGCGCAAGGGAAAATTAAATGAAAAAAATTCATGCACGCCGATTAATCCTAAAAAATATTCATGCTATGGCCTAAAAAAAATTCATACAAGGAATTTGATAACGAAAAAAAAACTCCTGCGGCTCGAAAATTCCCCTCCCCACCCCCCATAACTTTTCTAATGGTCCGTCCCTTAAGATAAAGTTACAATTTATACTAATGATAATACAATGCAATGATTACAACGGTCAATCAAGTGTCATCAGTATGATTTGATAACGAATTCAGTATTACGTAAATCATTACATAATGAGACAAATTTCAGCAGATGTGAATTTACAGAAAAATTCTGTGAATTCTTCAATTTAATTTTCAATTCTGTGCGAGATGGCTGATTAAAATCGGCAAAATTTTGTTGGACTTAATTGAACAATTTTTTCCCTTGGGATTGAATGCTTTGTGAAATGCAAGAGAAAATGAAGTCCATCTTCAGTTATATCAGAGTTACAAATAGGGCAGAATCTATCGTTGTGGGGAATTTGATTGTATCCGGGTTTCGGTTTCAATCATGAGTTTGTGGTTACTTATACGAATTTTTACTCAATTTTGAACCACAGAGAGTTCGGAGTTATTTTTTCGATTGATACTTAATTAAGGTCTCGGTAAAGGAAAACGAGGTGCCCACAGAAAAAAATTCTAGTCGCGCGAGTATTTTCGCTACAAAGGCAAGTTATATATCAAATTAAAGCTAAAAGACTAAATTACCTTATAAAAGACTTTATTTCATCGAATTTCAAAAGGCGCTTAAGTTTTTTGCTCTCGAACTCAGAGGTATCGAGTTTACTGCTGAAGCTCCAGCCCTTTCGCGTTGTTAAATATTCGCTTCCTTTTTATTGCATCTGATTGACAGATAAAAGACCTAACAAAGGGTGTGAGGAAATTTGCATATGTCTCGTATTAGCGGAATTATTGCATTTCAAACTAAAAAGTCGAATCTCGAGCGCAATTTACGCCAAGAACCTGACATAAAATGAGTTACAAAGGGAAATCGGAAAATTCCTCACACCCTTTTTGAGTCTATATCATTATCCATCATATCTGAAAGTTTCAAAGCTATAGCTTAAAACCTGTCCCGACTGGAGGTTGGAGAATTTTGATTTTTGCGTCTAAAATAGAGTGAGAGAAAATCAGCTCTAAAGATTTAGCGCGAGGTCCACGATTGGCTGGTTAGCTCAGAAAAGGCTCATTTTAGAAGGGTAAAGAGCACTTTCTGATTTTCTTTTTCTGCCAAAATAAAATTTAGGACTCCCTCATGCCAAAAATCCAAAGAAAGCAAAATCGAGCAATGTACTAAAATTTTTATTTACCGAGACCTTAATTATGGAGTTCACTTTTGTGGAGTAAAGAAACCGTTGCTTCACTCCTCCTGAGTTGCGACCATTGTTTCATACACCTTCCATTGACAAATGGTACCCTTTCACATACCTAGTTTACAACTTTCCCTTTCTTTTAACTGCTACAAAGCACTGTCTTACGTTTTCTCTAATTTTCACGGCCATAAAATGCATCTGTTAGCTCTTTTGGGCCTTTCTCCGCCCAAAATGACAGATTTTCCTACACTTTCATTTACCTCCACTAGTGAATTCCTCACCCGTTCATATACCTGGGCCTAGTTATACAAAGCTTGGTTAAGATAAACCAGGGTTAGTGCAAAATTTGAATCTAGAGTGACAGTTTAAAAAGAAGATTCAGTTTAATTCTTTTTTTTCTACAATATGATGAGTTAATGATCTCAAAGGAATAGAGAAAATTATCCTAGGAAATGCTTTGGAATAAAAGAAAAAGAAACTCAGATTATTAAGCCTGAGGAAAGGAGTTTAACTCCTACAGGAATACTTGTGTACAGCAATATGGTAGTCTCACACGCAGACGTTCGTAAGGCAGGAACACTTGACAAAGCCCCCCAGAAAGTCTAAGTGGGAGGCTCCCTAAAGACTTAACATCATGTAGAATGTTGTGACGTACGTTTTCTTTTTCGTTTGACCTTTCTCTCTGATTT
The DNA here is from genome assembly GCA_942486035.1 of Porites lobata. Lineage (NCBI taxonomy): Eukaryota > Metazoa > Cnidaria > Anthozoa > Scleractinia > Poritidae > Porites > Porites lobata. The sequence continues at coordinate 1,562,249 of CALNXK010000067.1, forward strand.
TGCCATGACCGGGGTGATAGCCTTGAAAGCAGCCATAATTTCTCTTCCACTGTCAATGATCTGACAAGCCGGCAGGATGAATCCACTTTCGTCCCCATTATCCGCAGATTCAGATGGCCTTAGTTCTATTGTATACGAGTGAGTGACACCCAACCCGTCGTATGTATAATCCACTGTATCGCCATATGCAGGATCTGAAAAATGCAATACTACTAAGTCAAAATTTACAGTTTAACGAAACACGACAATGCTGAATTTTATCATTGCCATTTTTCAGCATTACTTACAAATGGTTGAATAAATTGTTCCGAACTCAAACACTCTTCCAGATGTGTTTCGTATTGCCTCTGTGCCAACTTTCATCACACGTCTCTGTGGTGGAGTCAAGAGAAATGAAAAAGAGTCAGCCGAAAAATTAAAAAGAAATTTTAGTTAAAGTTTCATTCTCTAACCACCGATGGAAACTGGTTTAGGATAAGCAGCAATTTTAGAGAGTTCGAACGTACAAGTAAGATAACAAGCATAAAATAACAGCCTCTAAGTCTCTCTACTCACCATTAGACTATAATCAGGCGGTGTGCCATTTTTAGACGACCAAGGAGAACACCAAACTTGTGAATAAGAGTGCAGGTCGAAGAAGGAGATTAATTGTGGTGCACTTCTTTTAAGATGAGCTACTACGTTTCGAGTCTCAATCTCACTTAATGGTTCCTCTCCAGGATATGTTTCACAAATCGGGTCACTGATGCAGTCATTCAACCCTGTAAATAACAATAATTTGAATACTTGACTTGCAACTCAACAAAACAACAAAATCCAGAAAAAAATGGAATTGAAACAACTCATTAAACTGCAAACAGCACGTCAACGGCCCGGAGTGTTAATTGGAAGTTCCGAGTTAAAGTTCGCAAAATCCACGCCATGTCGGAGAGATTCTCAGCGTCTAGTCTAAGGCTCATCTCCGCCGCAGTTGTTGAGAATAACGAAGTGGCCAGTTCCTACCAGATGACTTTTAGCCTTGATCCATTTACATGGGGGACATACAAGGCTTGTACTAATAACGCAGCTGAGGCTAGACCCGTCCTTAGCTGAAAAAGCTTACGGAAAGAAATTGGGACGAGAATGATTAGGATACGATTTCTAGCCCCAAGGGAGGGAAAGAAGGGAAACGGTTGTTCTTTTCCTAATCCCTTGCTGCTGAATGTTGGTTTAATACGAAAAGTTTAATACGAAAACGTTAGCTTGGATCTCCTGATTATCAGCCGGTGTTTAGGCTTATACGAGCAAAAGAGGACTGTAAGCGATCTAAGAGTACAAAACTGATCTTAAAAAAACTTATTGCCAGCCTTTTATAACCCCATTAAATTTAGTTCTTTTAATGAACAGAAATAATTGAAAATGCGCACCCCAGTATTCATTTGGAAAGTTCCTGTTTAAGTCCACGCCAACTATTGGACCAGAGCTGGTGAACAGAATTGGTCTGCGGTTTTTTCGCCAAAGACGGTCCACCTGTTGGGAACAAAATCTTTTGAGTTCAAAAAACTGAGTAAGACTTTCAAATTACAGAGCCTGGCGATAACCAGGGGGAGGGGGAAGAGTAACACTTCCTCATATGGCCTAAACGGATATGTGCTGCTAATCAGGTTATGGTTTTCAGCGATTTGGAGATTTCATCAGGGTTTGTAATTTCAACTTTTAGCGTCTTATACATGGTTCTTTTTGCATGGAGGGTCCCCCGAACACCAATCGAACTTCAATACTCTTGACACAAAGCTCTGCTAGTTTCTAGACTGTTTGAGGCTTTTCTTATAGCTCGACAAGAACAAACTGCAAAGGAACAATGCGAAGCAAGGGCTGTGAGATGGGGGAATTCCCTTCTTCATCAGAAAATTAGCAGGCACTTAGATCGCTATTATCATCTTCGTTGTATTTCTTACCTCCATTGTAAAATTGTAGCCATCTACATTATAAACCGGCAGGAAAAACCAGTTAAATGTATTCAGCATGTTTGCTATTCCCTCATCACTTTCTGTGGATTTCAGAAGCTAATATCCAAAGGAAAAACGCAAAAACGTACTAGTTGTAATATAACTGAAGGCTCCTTTTCTTCTGACATGACATTTTATGTAAAAGCATATGAGACTAAGGTGTGATCAAGCAAAGCTGCAACTCTAAGAAGGAATGAACAAATGGATGGATGGCCTGACAAACAGTGAACGAACGAATGAATGAATGAATGAACGAATGCCCACGGGCAAACGAACGGACAAACGAACGAATAAACGAATAAATGAATAGATTAAGGAACGGGTGGACTGATAGGCAAATGGAAGGAAAGATCTTCATTCAAGGTAATCACGACGGCAAGCAACGCTCCTTGGCTCTTGGGCTTCAATTTCATTCCCTGCTAGCAGAGGTCTCTCACGACTCATTTTTGCCTCGCCGTGAGAGACCTCTGCTAGCAGGGAAGAATTTCAGTGCTAACAAGTTAACAGATTTGTGACTAATGATCTCAATGCAAATTTCATCTGTGGTGGCGTTCTTGTCGATCTTAGAAAAAAGACGAAGGGACTCTAAACTTGATCTAAGGGTGGATTTCCACTGTCACGTTATTTTTTTCTTGCGCACATGGGTTAAAATTCAATAGAGGCCTTTCATACATCAACTCTATTTAACGCGCGTAAGCATGTAAAAGTCATTGCGCAACAGTGGAAATCCACCCTAACTCAGAAATAAAGCTACGTAGTAGAATAGGTATATTCTCGTCTACTTACCTGACGTAGCATGTACATACACGTAGCTGGACTAATCCATTCTCTGGCGTGAATTCCGCAAACTATGAAGACTAGACCTCGCTCACGAGCATTATGAATCTTTTGTTTAATCTGAGAAAAGAAGATAAATCCAAACTTGCAAACCAAGGCCGGATTGCTTGAGTTCCGGTGAGCTCTATTTCTGAGTCAACTATGTTCAGTTTATTTGCCACTTCACAAACGAGAAGGGGACTGGAACACCGCAAAGGCCCATGGGACCGTTACCGGTGACGTGCCGGACAGCTATACGGCTGACTTGGCCCAATTTACTTCTCGTTTATTAAGTGGCAAATACTAAACAGGTTGCTGGTCCATTGTCTGCTGCATGTAGCTATCATTACCTTAGCGGCCCCTTGTTCCTTCATCAGGTTCCAACCACCATCAAGTACAATCCTGGGATCCGATGCTTGAGAATAGCTAATGGCTTGCCTATAAGGGGAATGGGTACAATGCGTAGGCACGACGATTTGTGACATCGTTTGAGTGGACAAGCGTCCCTTGTGATTGGTTAATAGCCATCGACCAATCATGAATAATGCTTGTCAGCCAGAAATCGCTGTACCCAGAGATTGTAACCATTCTCCCTAGAGTTTCTTAAGTGGGCAATTGTTGCTTCAAGATTGAATTAATTGTTTGAGTTATTTTCTGGATTCCACTAGCCTTTCCGCTCAATATAAGTACAGCCAAGGTCACACTGAACTCACCTGTATCCCTAACATATTTCGTTTCTCATAAGACTTGCCCAGGTTTATCAACTTCACCAAGTCTGGGTATTCTTTCCCGAGACGAAACAGTTCATCATGGATCTGTAATTGAAACGAAAAAAGTTGCGTCGAGTGAATTCTCATGAAATCTGTTTGAGTCTATTTTTTTAGAGCATCGACTGAATTTTATGAGCTGAACACCATGCATGATAAAGCAGTGTGGCTTTGCTCAGTTTTTTTGCTATGTGTTAGAGGAGCTTATGATTGAGTTTTAGAGGCTTAAGGTGTGGCGATAAGATAGAAAGATTCTAATCGGAGCATTTTTGATACTAAGTTTTTGATTAGAGGTAGGATTGTAAAACAATTTAACCAAAAACAGATCCAAACATCTCTGTTAGGTACAGCTGTCTTGGTCCCATTCTGAGATACAAAATTTCCTTAAAATCCCGGTCAGTCTTTTGGTCACCAAGATACATACATATACATACAATCAATACGAACAACTCTGTGTGCAGAAGACACGTCGCTCCGTCCCTTTGCTTTCGTATCAACCCTTTCAGCTCCAGCAGTCATTATTACCGAAGTACACTCATTGCTTAATCAGTCAGGGCGGTTAAGAGAATTAAGAACATGATCACTAAGGATTAGTTTTTATGATATTTTATCAATGTATTTCAATACTGGGGCTTACAGGGTTAATTAAGGAGGTTTGATTGGATCAGTACCTCATCCACTGTATGATAACAGTTGTCAAAATTATCTTCATCCCGTTCTGCACAGCACAAGCTCTCCTTATCAATCAGCGCTTGTATGTCGTCAATCATTATCTCAAACTCAAGACTTCTTTTTGTTAAATCTGCCTTGAAATCTTCAATAGCATCAGGACTCAAATGAATATGAAACTCCTCCCCCGGGATCAAAGATTCTTTCCATACATCTACCTACATATGATCAAAATATTCAGGAGGGTATATGTCACTTGCAAAATCTATCTACCGTGCGTACTAACAGATAGGTCCGCAATTTGTCCACACCGTATGAAACATTGTAGTCCACTTGCCCTGAGGAACAAGTGACTTCAGCATATACTTTGACAAATCATATCGATGATGAAAGCTCCGATATTCAAGGATAACCAGAAACGGTGAGGGGAAAATCCCGCTTTGTTTGTTTGCTTAATTCTTTCAATGTAAAGAAGGGCACATATTAAATAAAGCAGTAGTGATTTTGAGTGGCCCAACTTTCAGTGACTATTTTAGCCAAAACACAAAAAAACGCCCTATGTTTTGCACTTACATCCTTTCGGCTTTGTAGTAGTTCTCTCATAGATCTCACTTGGTCCTCATTCTGTGGTTCCACCCGTAAAACCTTGTGTCTTAAAAGATGTGTATCTTAGTTACAAAACGATAACGCAAAAAATCGCTTTGCATCACTGAATATCTTGAGATAGTTAGAGTTTATTTAAGAGGGACCTCTCCGTTTCGCGTTGGTGTTGTGCATGGGCGCTTTTTCCGTCCAACCTCCCCCCTCCGCCTCCCCCCTCAAAAAAAACACTTGGAAAAGTAGCATTAAAATTAATTACTACGAAAATCATCATTGTGACATTTTGAAGTAATATTGGTCGAAGTTGCATCAGCGAGATACGGCTCATTTTTTTCTAATTTTTTTTTTGGAGACCCACGGAGAGTATGATCCAGAAACCAGAGTCGAGTTTAACATTTCCCCGAAAATTTTAAAATATCCAAGAAACGAATAATTTGTAATTCAGAGATGCAGTAGACATCACAACTTGTCGTCGGATGTATGATAAGCCGGTAGAAGCGAGCAGAAAATATACCAATGCCCTTAGCAACCCTGCCAGGGATTGAAAGAAGAAAAAAATTTTTTAAGAAACAGATCAAGACAAATTTTCTTCAAAGGAGGATAAAATAAGATTCTTTAAGAAATGTTCGAAATCAAAGATAACACTTCTTCTTGCTCTTTTTTAAGTCTAAAAACTAAAGTTTAATTTTGAGAGGAAATGATTCCCATCTCATTTGCTGTTTGTAACTCCGCTCTCAATACAGGTTTAAATGTTAGATTGCAAATCCTGAATGTATTTCAAGGATACTTTTCACTCTAATACCAATGTATGTAAGGGACTGATTTAGGGCGTTCGCTATCGTTTTAAGGGCAGATTTTCGATTAAATAAACGTTGCATTTTTAATGACATAATGTGGAACCTGTGGGAAAAAACAGCATGTAAACGAAAAGGGGAAAAATTATTTTTGTAGGAATTTTTGCCTTTGTGGACTGTACAATATTGGGATCTCCACTAACACAGGTGTGACTTCGACTCCAATCATGTTCCCCCGTAATGATATAAATAACTTCTTAGCAGCAAAACAAGTATCTTATTGGAGTATTTGTAAACTCCCTTTTATGGGTTGGGTTCATGACTGCTTTGTTGAAGATCATCATTAAAAGGACCTGCATGAGGGAGAGATAGCAAGAACATATATTTGTAACCTACAGAGAATATAACTCCCTTTAAGCCTGTATTAAGCGGATAGCCACCCTTGTCTGTTCAATAGAGTTTCCGTTAAATACAAGTTCATGTCTGAAAACACTCAGTGAACGACTCGCTCTCTGCCGGCTCTCGCCTGTAAAATACAGAACATCTCTAGTTTTATAATGGATTCGCTTAAAACAGGCTTCACTGTATGTGACAAAATACGTCGATATAAATCGTTAAGGAGGAAAAAGATCTTGGCACTAAGTTGGCGTTAAATGCATGCGCTCATTCTTCTTACCCATGATACAGCCGTTTACTGTGACTTTGACAGAGGCAGATGATAGCAATAGTCGCTAATATGGCCAATCTAAACTGGAATACACTTAATCCTACTGATTTCATCGCAAGCAAAAATGTATAGTTTTTTCTTTTTCCAGATAAGTCCTTGCCGGCCTCCACTTTGGCAACTGAGACTAGAAGTAATGAATTCCCTAAATAATTTGTTGCAATTATTCAGTTGAATTACGCATCTAGAGAATTGGTACTGCCCATTAACAAGTTCGAAATTAAATCACGCCAGTATGCGATACCATAGTTGACCAGCAACTAAATTCTCATGATAGAGGTAAAACAAAATTCATGTTACATGGATTGGAGAATACTTTAAGCTAAAAGCTCAAAATAATATCAGTTATTAGTCTCAAAATTGTGAAGTATATTTAACAATTATTCACCAAAGTGGTGAAGTTCGAGAGGCTCCATTATTTACACCTTTAACAATTAGTCTCAACTTCAATGATATGCTGCTTTCCGAACAGGCAGCTGATAGGCTCCCTCAGAGGTTAATATCCTTCGAATCCTTTGCTACTCAGAAATATCTTGTGTTTTGTTATTTTTCATTAAAAAGTCTACTATACTAACTTTATCAGTGTTTCAAAAGGCTTTTAAAAACTGTTGTAGCATTTTTATCACCAGTGGATGCCAGTTATTTTAATGTTTAAAATTATACTCATGAATTCTTTGACAATTTAAGTCATTTATTTGTTTTATTTTGAGGCCTTAAAATGTCATGATGTGACTCATGATAATGCTCTATTGTGACGTAAGTTTTCTTCTTCGTTTGACCTTTCTCACAGTTTCTGCCATGAGCGGAGTGATGAGTGCCTTGAAAGCAGCCATAATTTCTCTTCCACTCTCAGTGATCTGACAAGCCGGCAGAATGAATCCTTTTCCCGAAAAATTAGCAGGGGGCCTTAGTTCCATAGTATACGAGTGAGTGACACCCAGAGTGTCGTACACATAATCAATTGTACCACCATATACAGGGTCTGAAAAACGAAAGATCAAACTTTACTTTGATATCGGAGCCCCAAAGCAAAAAAAATTTGGTTATCTATTCATCCGAGAAACTTGATAGTCACGTGACCGTACGTCCCTCGTCCCACAGGCGACCAATGTGAAATCTCACATTTTCTAGCTAGTGTGATAGCCCGCAACCTAATAATGCACATCTATGTTGTGGTCAATTGACAGCTGTCAAATCAGGGTATCCGCTGACCAGTATCATGTGACCTTAATGCGGGCTCAGGTGTCGACCCATTGAGGTTACAAGTTTTTATTAAGTTATCCGCTGGCAATAAACTAGTTTTTCAACTGATCGCACGCTCAGCTCCAAGTAGATTGCCGGTGCGATGGTAACAAGTTTATTGTTTGAAGTAATTATAAATTTATTAAAGAGAGCTTTGCTTATGACCTTAGTAAAATCTATATATCAAATGAAGGACTAAGTGAGCCCTAGTTCCATTCGTAATTATAATAATGGTTATAAAAAGTTGTCCAAAAAAAGTCTCACTTGAAGATGTGGCCTGCGAGCAGGAGTTTCTTTTCTTTTTTTTTTCGTTTTGAGAGTGAGAGGGGGAGAAGAACCCTCATTCATCATTGCTGGAGTAGCGCACACTTGCCCGATGATGCAAGTACTGATGACTTTTCTGCTTGTTTAAAAATGCATGAAGATGACAGAAGTAACAATTGTCTGTATGGATATTTACGTACAAAACAAACAAGCGCACATTGAATTAGTCTGAGATGTCATGCGCCTTCACTCCCTAACAAGAGAGGGGCGCGGGCCGGAGAGAGTAGGGACCTTACGATCCGACAACGGCGACGTCCATGAAAACGTCGCTGAAAAACAGACTTCGCATCATTTTAAACTTTTTCGCGATTATCCCAATTCACCCTGTTACTTTAAAAGAGGGGGATTTTGGCTGAAGCTGAGAGAGGGGAACGCGCTCAAGTTCGGACAGAGATGGTCGATTTTATCGCCTTGCCCTTCCCGTTCCCAAGTAAACTTAAAATTTGGTCATTTCACGTCTTAGTTGTGCAGTGAAGGCAAAGAAATGTACAAAAAAGCGTGATGCACGTGCAGAGTTGTTATTTTGCTCATTAAACCTATTGTTTTTTGACGTTCCCGTTGCCGACGTTGTCGTGGTTTCGTAAGGTCCCTAGTGTCTCTCCCTCGCGCCCCATACGGTTTAGGGGATGGAGACGTGTGACATTTCAGACTAGCATTGAATGTCTTTTAGCTTTTACTTACATAAAGTTGAAAAAAGTGGTCCGAACTTAAACACTCTTCCAGATGTGTGTCTTATTGCCTCTGTGCCAACTTCCATCACACGTCTCTGTATGGAGTCAAAAGAAATGAAAACATTAGGAAAATCAGATCAGAATGCTTATTCAATCGGCAATTGCAACAGTTTGTGTTGACTTCTGAAATATAGGGGACATCATCAGTTGAAATTTTGCCAACAAACTGCTTCTTGTTTGTTTTTTCTCCGACAAACTGCTGTTGGCAACATCGAGCAGATTTCTGGCGCTTCAGTTTTAAGGTAGGAGTGCATTCGTTGCTTAGCAAGACATACTCACCATCTGACTATATCCAAGTGGTATACTTTGATTTCTTCCCCAAGGGGACAACCACAGTTGTGCATAAGAGTGGATATCAAAGAAAGAAACTAATCGTTGAGCACATCTTGCAAGATAAGTAGCCACGTTTTGAGTCTCAATCTCACTCAATGGTTCTCCCCCAGGATATGTTTCACAGTTCGGTTTATAGATGCAGTCATTCAACCCTAAAAATACACCAATCATGATTTGAATACTAGATTTTGTACCTTAACAACAAAAAGATCCTGAAATAACACTGAGACAAAACCAAACTAGAAACAGCATTGTCGCCCGAGGAAAAGTATTCCCTATAATGGCCTATAACGAGAGGCTGTGGCCAGCTCGTGCCGTGCCGAAAATTTGCTTCAACCAATAAAAAGCACTGCCTAGATCTGGTTGGTGAAATGTCACCAGTATGGAATTTCTGCGCGCGTTCGTCAGAAGTCATTTCGCGGGGAAAACAGTGGTGGCTTTGCGAATTTTCGGCTGGTTTCTCAGGTAAATTTTTATAGTAAATTCAGTATTTTGATCAATAGAATCAGATCTGATAACGATCGATTTCGACATACATTCAGATCTGAATCATTCAGAATCAGATCTGAAATGAATACGCACCCCAATTTTCATTCGGAAAGTTTCTGTTCAAGTCCACACCAATTATATTAACAGAGCCTACAGACAGAACTGGTCTGCGATTTTTTCTCCAAAGTCGATCAACCTGTTGGGAATAAAAAAAAAATTTCAGGTCAATGTCTTGAAAAAGCTAACGTAAACACGTCCCACGTTAACCTAAAATTACGTTGCCGCGAACATAAAACAAAATTCCTCTCAACAAAAAGCTCTACAAACTGTCTTGACTGTCAAGACTCTTTCTTATTTCTCGACAAGAAAAAGAATGTGAAGAAGAACGCAAGGGGGAATGTAAATTTTCCCTCCCTAACAAGTTTTCGGTGGGATCACTAATGATATTCTCCTCTGCAAGTATTACTTACCTCTTGCGTATAATTATAACCATCCACGTTAACAACAGGTAGGAAAAACCAGTCAAATGTGTTCAACATGTTTGCAGCTCCCTCATCATTGCCGTCTTTGGATTCCAGAAGCTAATATTCAAAGGAATAACGCAAAAACGTAACTACTGTTTGAAACTTAAGGCTTCTTTTCCTCTACTATAGGATTTTGAGTACGTTAGTAGAGCTTATGCGATCAATGTAAGGTGCGATCAAGCTTACTCAAATAACGAATGAATAAATGAACAGGTGGATGGAATCTCTGCTCTAAGCAAATGCAGTCGTGGGAAAGGCCATGGCTCAAAGCAAAGCTATCTCTATCATTTTTAACAAGTTAACAGGTTTGTCACCACCGATCTTAAAAAATTTAGCTTGTGATGTCATTTACCAAAATATAATAGAACAGCCCTTCCGCCTAGCTATAATAGCGATCTTGTACTCATTGAAAAATGATAAACTCGCTCTAAACAAAAATAAAGCTCGTTGTGGACGCGGAGTTTCGTGACCTACTTACTTGACGTAATATGTACATGCATGTCGCCGGACTAATCCATTCCCTGGCGTGAATTCCACAAATTATAAAGACTAATCTTCGCTCATGGGATAAATGTTTCTTTTGCTTAATCTAAGAAAAGAAGATAAATTCAAAACTTGCAAACCGCCAAGACCGATTTGTCTGAGTCTAGGAGTGTTAACTGTAATCAACTTATCCTGAACGGGATGTCAGTCAGTCCACCCAGAGGGGAGGACAGAGTGGGGGGCGGGGGCATTTCGTTATTTGGTCCAAACGGTATGTGCCCCTGAACAAGGTATAGTTTTCACGGTCTTGCGTCTTAAACTGGGTATAAATTTAACTACTTAAAGGCATTAAGACAGAATCCACCATGAAATTGAGTAATTGTAATTTTCGGTGGACAAAAATCTCGTACCAGAATAATTTAAAACATATTGCATCCTTTTTTATATTTTTCAAGAGCTAAAGATGTAATAAATCATCTGTAATAACACCAAAGAAAATTTCTCATGGGAGCCCGAGAAAATGAATGTCAAATTTCACAAAATTACATTAAATTTACAGAGATTTACAATTCTTGTGAAATTTGACATTCATTTTCTAGGATTCCCGTGAGAAATTTTCTTTGGTGTTATTACAGATGACTAATTACATCTTTAGGCCTTAAAAAATATAAAAAAGAAGGCAATATTCTTTAAATTATTCCGGTACAAGGTTTTTGTCCACTTAGTGGTGGATTCCGTCTTAAGAACATCTCACCTCTATTCCTAACATGTTTCGTTGTTCGTACGACTTGCCGAGGTTTATCAGCTTCACCAAGTGAGGGTATTCTTCAGCGAGACGAAAAAGTTCATTATAGATCTGGCAACGAAGGAAACTTTTTATATGGTAAGTGAATTATCGTGACGTTTCATTTAATTTAACTATTTACACCAGAGACAAAATTTAACTGGGTGAATACTCAATACCAAAAAATCAGTATTTTGTTTGTTCAGCTGATTTTTTATTTGTTAGAGGAGATTACAATTGTGTGTTTGAACTCCACTGTGTAATCATAAAAATAAACGTTTTGAGCAGGGCATTCTTGATAATTAATTATCCGGGGATCATTGATTATAAGTGTGGGTTGTAAAACAAACCAAAAGGGATCCGCGAAAAAAGACCGATACGGACTCATCTCTGTTATAGGTGTCTTGGTCCCATAGACCTGATGCAGAATCCCCTTCCAACAATCCTGGGCAGTCCTTTGGCAGCAAATATACAAAAAGGTTCTACAATCTGCACCTCTCTGAATAGGACATCCCTGATGAAGAGATTTTGCCCTGTCCTTGTCCTTGTTAAGAAGGTTTACCTGTGAATTATAATTCTGCTCTTACCTCATCCAGTGTATGATAACATTTGTCAAAATTATCTTCATTTACTTCTGAACAGCATACTTCCTCGTTGTCAATCAGTGTTTGCGTGTCTTCAATCATTGTGTCAAACTCAAGACTTCTTTCTGACAGATATGCCTTGAAATCTTTAATAGCATCGGGACCCAAATCAATGTGAACTTCCTCCCCTGGAATCAATGAGTCTTTCCATACATCTACCTACAAAAGATCGCAATATTCAAGAGGGTATCGAGTCATAAAAATTTCTTGCATGATCCGGAAAGTTCAAAATTAAAGATCCATGCCATCTATCTAGTCGTTCAAGCGTGCGTACTTGTTTACTCGCAGGTAGGTCCGCAAGTGGTCCACAAAGTAAGTACCAACGAGCCTTCCCAAAGAGCACCCGTGACTTCATCCTGCTTGGACTAGTCAGTACTGTGGTCAAAGCGCTTAGCTGACCCCCAAGGAGGAGTTGAGTCCACGAAGGAAAATCTTGCTTTGTTTATTTGTTTCCTTTTTTGTCAGTGTTAAAGGGTGCCCTTTTTTTAGGTTGAAGAGATTTCAAACAGTTAACTGCTACACCTTCCAGCGATTATTCAGATGAATAGAACAGGCTGAGCAATGCTAATAGAAAAAGTGTACAGCCTTATTTGCCCAGACCTTGTAACTGATTGATAAGAGCCATTCATCAGCAATTAGGTTTTCTGATATCCTCCCACGCAGACGCTACCGCCGTCGTGACGCGCTTTGTTGGTTATTAGGCTGATTCAGTTACAGAACGGGAACGTCAGTTGCCGACGGCGCGCGCAAATCAAACAACTGGCTTGACCAATGGCAGAGCGGCAAATTGAGCACCGGACTCCGTGTTTAGTCCTTTCCGCGCGCTTTTCCGTCGTCAACTGACGTTCCCGTCCTGTTACCAAATCAGCCTATTCTTTTAACTGCGCTCTTCTCACTGAAGGAGCTACATTTGTACCGTCAGACCCGAAAGTAACCCAAACGCCGCCTTGAATTCGATCTATTTTTTGCACTTACATCATTTTTTCTTTGTAGTAGTTCCCTCAAGGATCTTACTTGGTCCTCGTTCTGTGGTATCACTCGCAGAACCTTGTGTCTTAAAATAGTCGCAAAACGTATAGTCATCTGTTGAATTATAAATTAAAACACATTTGCGCAAATGAAACTCGCAGTAATAAGCATATATTTTTAGGTTTTTTCTGAGAATCGTGTATCTTCCTCGTTATCTTGCGGGACCTTTCCGTTTGCTTTAGTGTTGCGCATATGCGCTTTTCTCGCCTAACTCCAAGACGAAGAGGGAACGTATCCTTGAAATAAATTATGAGAATCAATTTTTAAAAATTGAGCAGTAAAATACGTACTGCCGAGTGGACACCCCATTATTTTTTCACCTGTTCGGGACTCAGTGTCTTGTCGAAGATCACCGATGAAGAAGCAACGGGGAGAAAGCAGCTGTGGATATATATTCCAAACTTTGTGAAGGAAAACGTAAACTAGTAGCTACGGTGCAACCTTTATAAAACAGTGGTGCCTGCTAGATACAGGTTTGTCAGTTAATACAGAAACCTTACGAGGGCTAAATGACGGTAACCTCCGCTAAATATAGGGCGTCCGTTGAATGTGGGTCCTATTGAAAAAAAAAGGTTCCTTTTTATGTGACAAAACAAGTGGCGATTTAATTCGTTAAGGGAAAGAAGACATAAAGAATTAGTGGGGAGTTGTAACGTTTTTAAGTCGTTAACTTGGATTTCATAATTCGCACTCTTACCCGTCATAAAGTCGTGCACTCTGACTTTGATGGTGGAAGGCGAGAAACACTAATATGACCACTCCAATCCGGAAGGATTTTAGTCCTATTGCTTTCATAGCAAGCCAAAATTACGTGGATTTCTTTCCAATTAATCTTCATCATACCCTATGTTTTAAAATTGGCTAAACCATACAAGGAGTGATGAAGTCACTGAATAATTTGTTGTTCTGTTATGTATCTCATTTTCTTCGACCAGTGGAGAATTTTTAATAAAATCAAGAAAGTATGTCACCATATCATCACTGACATGTAAACACGGCGGCGGCTGCGTGAGTTTTCTGGCTTTCCCTTTTTCTCTTTATGTATAATTTTGGTAGTGTACGTAAAACGTTTTGCTATCTAATGGCACTGGCGCCCTGGACGAATTTAAAGTCCTTTCTGGAGACCGATCGACCTGCGGCCATAAGTTATCAACGATCGATTGAGCCGAAATTCAAACTCTCAAAACTTTGGTCGACTAGTGCACTACCAGATACACAGGGAATCGAACACTGTATTAGCTGTATCATGATCATTTGTTATTTACCTGTATTCAAGAGTCTTTATGAGCTTTTTGAAAGGGATTTCAATCAGAGCGAAGACGGTTAACCTTGCCGGTTTGAAATGTTTAATTTTGTCTAAATTACTAATCAGTAAATATTAAATTACTGAGTTTAAGACCTTAGGCTAGGGCCTGAGGTCTTGAAGCTAGAAATTTGCTTTAGCAATTTAATTGGTTTAGCACTCCTCTGCAAATGTAGGACTACTTCTTTTGACCATCAAATAGTTGTCTTTGATCCTAAATCAAATTTCTGTTTCAGAGGTCCGTTCGATAAATAACAAAGATATTTCTATTGTCAACAATAGCATAAATAATACAAGACTTACCTTAAATTTTAGTTTATTAACCAAAAAAAAATGACTAACTTGTGAGGATAGCTTCAAACGACTTATTTAAAAGTATTCTTGAATACCCCTCTGCAGATGATGATAATTTAGTTTCAAATGCTGGAGGCGACCGTGTGTAAAAGAAAAGCTTTGGTTTATTAAAAGACAAGATCGAACGAGAGCCAGAACTATCGGATGATGGTCTTGAAACTTCCTTCATAGAACTTAAAACTAAACAAATTTAAAGAGTATCGTCATTGGTTCTATAGACTCCTCGCAACAATGTAGAGCATGTTAGGGGTCCTAAACTCACAAGGTCTAGATATTTTCATAGCTAGTGATATGATAAATTTAGATCCAGTTTAAGAACTGTTCTGACAAACTAACTTCTGATAACCGGCGCGGGGCTCGAAATTACGGCCAGTCAATAACCTTTGTCTTGACTGTCTTGTCAATTACTCCTCTAATGGAAAATTTAATTTAAAACTTCAGAGTTTAAGTAAGGTTTTAATTGGACATTATTGAGTGGCGTTATTAATTTAAAAAAATAAGGGAAAGAAAGCCTCGATCCTAAAACCAAGAACAGTTACGAAATTTCATGATCGTGATTTTCGATATTAGCCCTAATTCTTTTCATTACCGAAAATCCAGGCGGTAATGGGCTGGCTTGTTCCCAGAGAATAATAGAACTAAAGCGGAAGTTGTCTACCCATGCCAGTTCCTAGAAAAATGTTTAAGTTTAACCCAGGATTAAGCCAAATTTTAAGCAAGGTTTTCTTGTCTATGAACATGTCACTCAAGCTTACAAAATACTGTTGGGCCTTTACTCCGAGATACAGAAATGATAAATAGAGGATATTACATGGCTGCGCGGAGATACGAAATTTCTCTTCCCGTGTTGAAAAGTATTTCATGAGTGACCGCAGCGAACGAGTGAAATATTTTTTCAACACGAGAAGAGAATTTTCTTATCTCCAAGCGGCCATGTAATGTTCTATTTATTATATAAACACCAACGAACTACCGAACCATTTCACTTTAATAGTTTTTTGTTGTGAAAGGCGCGGTTTATTATGAAGCCATAGCAACGGTGCTATTTTCAAATAACATGTTATTTTCACATGTGAAGATATCAAATTTTCGCGGGAAAGCTCACCTGGTATTTCATTGGTGTTTATATAATAACACAAACTATAAAATAACTAAGATAGTACGCGCGCTCTGATTGGCCGAGAGGAGTGTTTGCATGAGAGTATGTAAACAGATGTACACATGGTTGTGGCGTCAAGATGTTTTGCTCTTCGCGCGCTAATCACGCAAGTACACTGTAAAATGAAAAGAGCCAAATCGACCCCAAAGGCCAAATCGGCCCCAATTTATCGAGGGCCGATTTGGAACATGCTGGGCCGTTTTGGACAGAAAGAGTCAAAACAGTTCTAGATGGTACCAATTCGGCCCATCTAATTTCTGAATCGGCTACACTAAAAGCTACTTTGGCACTTCCTCTCAATTTGGCCCTTCCGATAGCCAAATTAAAGTTCCGATTTGGCCCCAACAAGGTCTACTCGAAGCGACCGCCTTTTGCCGTCAAAAGGGCGCAAGGAGACCGCGGTGTTCGGTTGAAGTAACCATACGTCTGACACAATCCAAAGTACGGTCCGTGTAGTCGAGTAAGGAACTAAGATAACTTTAACGTAGACCTGAAACCGTGACGACAGTCAGAGACTGTAAGGTAAATCATGGTTTCGAGCGAACCTTTGCCTCGAGCGAAGGTGCAAATCGGATACAAAACTACAATCACGCTCCCGAATGTTCTGCACGTGATTTCAATATCGATAACATTACATGATGCGTCACGCAAACTAAACGCTGGGAGGGCGTTACAGTACAATATCCCTCGGTATTGATAGCAAACAAAGACCCAGCCATCATGTACATATATTTTCTGATTCATAAGTTAAAGGTTTTTCAAATTTCGAACGCCTGCCACGCAGGCTAAAAATGACACGACATGTAAACAATCGAAAGCATTTTTGGAAACAATACACAACTGGTCAGCGGGCTTTCCTTTTGCACATGCTCTTCGGTGTTGTCCTTTTGGCGTTCATTTTGAAAGTACTGCAACGGTTGCGAACATGCCAGTTTCTTTGGGGATCAGGAGTCTTGCATTATACTTCTCGACAGCATCAAAGGACATTCAAGGTGTTGTTACTAATTATTTTCGAACTATGAGCCGTCGTTGATCCATCACTTCGCTCTTGAAGTTCGTCGTGAAGAATCGGAGACAGAAGCCTCGTGAGGCGCAACGGTTTTCAAGATGAACTGCACAAATATAACAAACGCTCTCCAAGAATCAAGACTTTGCTGGAAAAAGCCGATAGTAAGACCAGGTAAGCCGCCCTGATTCGCTCTCTTTCTACCAAATGCAAAAGACTGAGCTATTTTAACCACGTTTGATGAAACAGAATTCAGGTTACTCAAGTCCACCTTGTCGGAAGGCTTTGAAGAACGGGTCATTAGATGTTTTTAATTTTATTATCTAATGATAAGGAAATAAGTGACCCTGTATTCTGTAGTTAAGCCAGTGGAGGAGTTAAAAAGCACTTCTTCCATCCCCTCACTGTCCCCTATTTAAAACAGGGAGAATGATAAACATATCTAATGAAAAAACCTTAAAGCCATTTCAACTAAAGAAGATGGTAAGGATGGTGTGGTCTGGTTATACATTTACACTGTAGATTTCAGTACTTGTTCTGTTTTAAGTAAGGTTTACCTTACCAATGTATTATTTCTCTTGTCTGATAAAAAAGTGCAAAATATATGCATTAAAAATAGAAATTTAAAACCCTTTTAACCCTAAGATCAAAATTTGAATGCTCATTTGATGCCCTTATTCATTTCCTACAGAAGTAGTGGGAAGAAGTTGATAAAATATCAAGCAGATTGTGTGATCATGTCCATAATTCTCATGAACACTCTGTTTTACAAAGCATTGATATTTCAAGGAGAAATTTGATGCTGATCACTCTCAAGGCTTAAAGGGTTGAAGGAATAATGTGAATTATAATAATAAAGTTATGCATAAAATTAGGAAATAGAATTTTAGGTTGCAGAATTCTGCTTCAATAATGTGCATTATAATAATAAACATGAGAGGACACAGAGGCTTTTTACTGGAAGTACCATCCCACGCAGGGATGTTTTCTCCAAGGGCAGCTAATCCGACTTAATCCCATTTAATATGTCGCGCTCCTCGAAAGTGTGAAAATTTTCTTGTCGTGTATTAGATTTCAGATACATTTTCTTAATCTTCATTTTGCGCCAGAATAAATTAGTTTGCACGCAAAAAAAAAAAAAAATCTGGGTTTGTCCTACTTCGAGTCCACCTGTGATTCTTTAGGTAGAGCTAACAAACATAGGCTGCACTTTAGGTGGCACACCCATGGGTGCAGTGTAACCCAGTGATTCTTTAGGTAGAGCTAACAAACATAGGCTGCACTTTAGGTGGCACACCCATGGGTGCAGTGTAACCAAGTGATTCTTTAGGTAGAGCCAACAAACATAGGCTGCACTTTAGGTGGCACACCCATGGGTGCAGTGTAACCCAGTGATTATTTAGGTAGAGCCAACAAACATAGGCTGCACTTTAGGTGGCACACCCATGGGTGCAGTGTAACCAAGTGATTCTTTAGGTAGAGCTAACAAACATAGGCTGCACTTTAGGTGGCACACCCATGGGTGCAGTGTAACCCAGTGATTCTTTAGGTAGAGCTAACAAACATAGGCTGCATTTTAGGTGGCACACCCATGGGTGCAGTGTAACCAAGTGATTCTTTAGGTAGAGCCAACAAACATAGGCTGCACTTTTAGGTGGCACACCCATGGGTGCAGTGTAACCAAGTGATTCTTTAGGTAGAGCTAACAAACATAGGCTGCACTTTAGGTGGCACACCCATGGGTGCAGTGTAACCCAGTGATTCTTTAGGCAGAGCTTACAAACATAGACTATACAGGTGTACATCAGATAGTAACAAGTTTTCCAGTTAAAACTTTGTCATAAAGTGCTACACCATGGCACTTAGACTATTTCATTATCGCGCTTGTTTTGACGCACAATTGATAGTCAGGAGAAGTCGTATTGTCTAAAACCATAGCAAAAGACAAATTTACACACATCACAGCATTGAGGTAAGGTAATACACGGTATTTCCTTCAGGTACATTTACATTTTCTGTTAGGTAAAAAGCGATTAAATCGCATGCAGCGACAAACAAAACGCGAAGCCGTCAGATATTCTAGAACCGTGTTATTTACAGTGCTGTGCATTATTATTGCTTAACTAGCTAACTACGCGCTGATGGAAATAAGTTTCCGCCGCTTTAAATTTTGAAACAATTCACTGGTATACTACTGTATAGTCATAACTGGAGCGGAAAGTTAGCAAGCGAGCAGGGCGATTCTGCTGTGGTTTCTGTAATGTAGAAGATATTACGGCAATGAAGCTCCCGAGGTCCGTTCTGGAAATTACAACTACATGTAGTATGAAATGTATTCTGCGTGCAGACGTCTCCTTTTCCAGGTTAGGTTAAATAAACCGTACCAAAGGTTTGTTTGACAAAGCTCCCGCGAGACGGTTTCTTGGTGATTTTATTAATTTTTCTGATCCATTTTTTTTTTTTTTTTTTTTCTCTATTTTCCCGGCTTTTGCGATACAAACTGAATTCATTTTTAGTTGTGATGGCATTACACTGCTTAATCATGAAGGCATTGGAAGAAACTGAATATATTGCGCTTGGCGATTTCGCAAAAATCGCTGCGGAATTAAAAATATTTTCTTCCAAAAAAGCATTTTCATGCTTCTTTCTCTAGTCAATTGTCTCGTTTGTCTCGTTTTCTAAAGGTCCTTGAGAACAGAATAAGACAATATTTTATTACCTACAACCTAAAAACCTGATTTTTGACCAGATCGAAACAAAACTGACCTCTGAAATGGAAGAAGAAAAGCCTTTTTAAATATTTTTGCCGGCTTCGGCCCGCCGATGCGATCGTGTCTGGTTTGCTTTCATATGATGACATTTTCCTGACAGAAGGGTGTCGGGAAAAACACCTCGCGCTGATCATACGTGACCAAATCCGCCGCGCCTAAGCTAATTAAGAAAAGTCTCCTCGAAAGCTCCATACAATTCCTTATAACAAAATTATAAGGAATTGTATGGAGCTCTCCAAGATACTTACAGTGCAAGCCCTGTGTGTCTTCTCATGTTATGCATAAAATTAGGAAATAGAATTTTAGGTTGCAGAATTCTGCAGGTGTGATTGAGGTAAGAGGGTCTGTCAGTCAATTTGCTCCCACAATTACTCAGAACTGTGTGTAAATAAACTTGTTGCTCCAAGTCAACCAGTTTTAATTTAATAACATTTCTCCTATGGCAGAAATAGAAAGGCGGGCATCCTTTGGGTAGTGAACAAGGTTCTGCGGCATTGATCGGAGTGCTAAGAGGACCTTGGGAGGAATTTATCACTATTGTAGAGGTAGGTGTTTTGGGAATACAATGTTTTTCCTGATATTGTGATTCAAAATACCACAGGAGTACTACAAACTCAACTGTACATTGAACCCTAAATGCTTGGGAAGCCCAGATACAAGTGGAAGTCAGACAAAATTGAGATGGAATTTAGCTTTTGTTATGAAGGTATCCCTTGGGGGCCATTCCCGTCACCAGACTACACCAAATCTCACAGAATTATAATGGCTACATTATAATACTTAATAAATTTTGACTTACAGCTGCAAAATTTCTTGACTGGTGAGAAATACATGTACTAAAATAATCTTCTTGTATCAGGACATGCACACTGTAATTACCTCCTCAATGATGTGTGAATGTATTAGACATAATTATGCTGTCATTCTTTTTACCATAACATAAAGGAAGCATAATTTCAACAAACTATAATTTATACAGTATACCATACATGCATACCTGAAAACTGGAAAGAAGTAATTAAACCAACATTTTTTTGACAATAGTATTGTTGTGACCATACTGACTTTTTATGTGTATGCACTGTTTGTTGTGTTTTGATTATTGTTTTTATCATTTCTAAAGTTACAACATTTGTTTTTATTGCAGAGGGATGCAGATGTTGACAGGAAAATTCAGGATTTTGTTGTGACAAAGGGAGGCATTATTTGCCAGTTTCCTCAGAAGAAGATTAATTGATGCAGTGATAATATTGCTTGGGTGTTTTTATGTATTTAATGTATCATACACCCAATGCGAAGCCATCTTGACTTTTCTAGATCAGGCATTGCTTGAAAGTGGACTGGGGTAGACACTTGTCAATGTTTCCTCCCTTTTTTAATGACTTGGCAAATACCTCAGTTCTTGCTGAATGTTAATTCAGGACAACCTCGCAAGGTGTAGCCAAATTGTCAAAATTTTTTTCATGGAAGTTTTCTTTCACTCTTATAGACCAAGATTTGGCAAGATTTTTTAAACATAATATCTGTGGAGTAAAATATAGTTTAAAACATTTGCCAAGTCATTAAGGGCTGGGCTGGTTTAGTAGTAAGATACAGAGTCGGAACTGTAATCAAAAGCATAGAGTGTTGATCTAGTGAAAACTATAAAGCATGGGAACAAGAATTTTGACTGGTAAGTGGTTTATCCTTCGACGATTACACCACTGCTTAATCTGGTTTTCTACATCATAAGCAGAATCTGAAGAGTAGAAAGTTGTGATGACTCCAATTCCATCAAGCTTCTAGTTATCACTTCCCTTGCAACTCTGATTTTTGATTTTCACTAGGTGATGAGTGCTCTGACTATGACCCTGACTTTGTCACGAGTGAAAACCACCCTTCAAAAGGATTAGGTCAAGTCATTAAAGGCTCGCACTAGCAAGGTAGACAGAGTCGTAGTCGCAATCAGAAGCTTGAGAATTGATATAGCTAAAGCATCTTAGTTCATTATTGCTCTTAAAATTCTTTTGCTTCAATCTAATGTACATTGTCGGAATTGTTAGCAGGAGAACTTGACCAACTCTGACAATCTTTTATTTTTTTTTTTTTTGTCAAAAGGCGAGTTATAAAAGAAACCTTAATTGACTCCAATTCTGGTGAGCTTTAATTAATGAAACCCTTTACAACTCCAATTTTTGATTTTCACTACAGGTTTTAAGTGTTCCTATGATACTGATTATGATTTTGACTTTGTCTTTTGTGAAAACCGTTTTAAGAAGTAGTTACTTTGATCGCACCGAAGACAAGTGTCTCTCTTGGCCAATTTAATTCCTCCAATAATTCTAAATGTTCAATCTAGAAAAGTTGAGATTAACCAAGATAATATTACATAAATAGGTTGGAATACGCGTTGTTATGATGTAATTTTGAACCAAAACAGCCCCATCTCAGTGGGGCTGAATTGGCCCCAAAAACAGTACCATTCTGGACTCACCCGTTTCGGCCCCATTTTTGGGGCCAAATTGGCTCTTTTCATTTTACAGTGTACGAATTTTGAAAAAGTTTTCGAGTTCAAAACTCGACAAGTTTACTTTATTTACCCATTCCTTCGTCGGCTGAAACTTGGAAAATCGTTACAAAGAAGGTGTGTCAATTTTTCCTGGCTTAAGCTGGCATTTTAAGCGAGAAAAAATCGTCTTTTAGAAAGCATCTTTTTGCAAAACAAGAACTGATTACTCGTGCAAGACTTCGTTGACAAGACTTTGCGACTGGTAAGAATTTTTTTTAGTCAGTGCCATACAAAGAGTTTTGCGTTTTTTCTCGGGTTTGCATAACTGTCTCGACGTCTCCCAACCCCTCTCATCTTTATATCAGGCTATGCAAACACTGAAAACTTTTTCTATTGCTTAAATGTTACTCTCAGCAATACACAGGAAGGTACATACAAAAACGAAATGAAATTTTAATTCCGAATTAGCGCTAATCGGTCTTTCAGGAACTGGGACCTGGGTACTAGAACAACAACAACAATAACAAGAATAATAATAATAGCTTTATTCAAGCTTTCAATTTTAAAAACACGACAATGCTTGATGTCCGTAACTGGCTGAAGGTAGTAGAGACGGGTACAAGAAAACAGAAAATATCCGTACAGAAAAAAAAACAATTAATAAAAGAATGCAACTCTAGACGTACTCTAGACTAATAAGTAAATACTAGTTGAATTTTTCCATCCGTGGAGCGTTTTCAGTCACGTGATCAGCAGCTACGTCAGTTTATTGGATTTGTAATAGGAGTCGTATCCAAACGGAGTCATAAGCTCGACAGTATCGAAGTTCGAAGGGTCAGAACGTTTCTATTTTTTCACTGCTTACATTGTGACCGCGTTTTTTACGGTCTAAACTTGCTGAGAATGCAGTTGTATCGTTCGGGTACAGTGGAACCTCTATATAACGAAGTCCTCGGTATAACGAACGATTCTCTTTACCCCAGTAATAGTAAAATATACGAAAAAAAACCTCGATATAACGAAACCTCGTTATAGAGAACTAATTTTGCTAGTTCCTTGGCCCTTCGTTATATCGAGGTTCCACTGTAGTGGGGACGGGGCAAAGAAAAGGGAGCACGAAAAGCAACGAGGGGGTGGTGAAGGGGGTCACTGCTGCCAGTAGAAGCGGGAAAATGAACCAGCCAAAGTCCTCCATAATATATGTTTTTACAGACTCGTACCCAGTCGTTATTTATGTGTTTTTTGGGATGAGAGAAGATTGGGGATTAGGTTGAGGCGCCCGCGTGGAATAATTCTTCCCTTCCCATGAGAACCCGCGCGCGCCTCAACCTAATCCCCAATCTTCTCTCACCCCCAAAATACGTAAATAGCGACTGGGTACGAGTCTGATGTTTTTACTGGAGTGGTTTAGCCGGTTCCAGTAGTTCAAGCAACGACGTTTTGGAGCGACGCACGTCAATCGGAAGTGGCTTTTTTCATTTTTGAACAATGGTGTTGTCCTTATTTTCAGTCAAATCGTCTCTGTAAGAGTAAAGAAGCTATGCAATACAAATTTTATATCGTCAAGGCATATTAAGAGGGAAAATGCCTCACTTCCAGTTGACGTCCGTCGCTCAAAAACGCCTTTGCTTAAGCTCCCTAGTAGCCTGCGTAGCATAGGCGGACGAGAGCAGTGAAACCGCGACCGACAAAACAGCGCGGCGCCATGCTACACAGGCTCTTCAGATAGTGGAGGCGTTGAGACTGTTCAAATACAGTAGTGCAGAGAGACGCCAAATGCCACATCGCAGTCTCCCCTCCCTCGTTTTTTTCTTTTGTGCACTTTTCGCCATGGGTGAACGCCAGGAACCAACTAAGACTGGTTTAACGCTCTGTGCTTTTGATTTTGACTCCGTCGCTAAGGAAAACCAGCTTTAAGAAAATAGTTAAAAGGGAAACAGAGACTCCGACAGGAATGGTTACCAATGTGGCCGCCGGACTTGACGAAATGTGAAAACACTTTATTGTGACCTAAGTTTTCTGTCTCGTTTGACTTTTGTCATGGGGTTTTCTGCCATGATCGGGGTGATAGCCTTGAAAGCAGCCATGATTTCTTTTCCACTGTCAATGATCTGACAAGCCGGTAGAATAAATCCATTGTCGTCCTCATCAGATGGCCTTAGTTCTATTGTATACGAGTGAGCGACACCCAGCGTGTCGTACACATAATCAATTGTTATGCCATATGCAGGATCTGAAAAATGCAATATCGAAACTTTATTGCGATGAGCTTAGAATATTATATAGTGAAGCAAGCCAGCCCAATTCGGTCCGTAATCCCGGGTTGGTTACTTGGGTTAATTTTTGCTGGGTGTGTGCCGCGCGCCTCTCAGAACCCCTTCCCCATTATAGTCTATTCTGTGGCCAAATATAGACCCCATCTTGGTCAGTTTTGGGAAAATGTAATTGTCGCGATCCCAACTTAGTAACTATCTGTTTACGCACCTACCTTATGAAGCCTTATAACTAGGTCATCCTGACTGATGAATTGACACTTTGTTCACACTCAATGAAGTAAAAATCTTCCCATTTTTAAATCCCTTCCTAAATGAATTTTCTGATCCCCAAAATCCCGAAAATAGGCGATCCCATACACTAATGAAAATGCAACCCCATTATCGTCAGTCTACAATCGGCGACAAAATGAGTGAAGACACTTCGCCCTAAACGGGGCTTTTTTACGTTTTACTGACTTCAAAAGAAGGAAATGTAGTTTTTTCCCCCTTCCCCTCCATGCAATGTTGTGCCGATGTTCGAGCTACCTATAGAAAACAACAAACACCCCAACTTTGAATGGAGGGGGCAGGGGAGGGGCGCGGATTCTTTTGTTCTCTAAAGTTATCCTATTTTGAGTCTCAACAATTTTGTGGCCGATTGTAGCCTTGAAAATGCGACCTCATCCAGGGGCACATCCCCATTAGCCTATAACTAGGTAGTACCCCCCCCCGGGTCTGTAATACAGTTAACTCTTCTCTAAGTGAACGCCTTTTACACCGGCTAAGTGCCCGTCTTAGAGAAAAGTCCGTCTTATAGAGAGTCAAACACAGAAAAATAGCAAAGAAAGGCAGGGACCAACTCTTGGAGTTCGTTTTATAGAGGTGTCTGTTAAGAGAGAGTCGCCTGTAGTAAAATTATTTTTTAAAAAATCAATTTTAAAAACAGGCGTCTCAAGTTCACCCTACAAGCGGCGGTGGAATGCAATTTAGTCGGTGTCGCGTTACAGGCGACCGTTGAGACCCCCAGGGTTGAGAGGTTGTATGAGAAAGAAAATACTGTATTTATTCGAATAAGCGCCCAACTTCGAATTAGCGCCCACCTCGAATAAGCGCCCATCCTAAAGGGAGAAAAAGTCAATAAGCGCCCAGCCTCGAATATGCGCCCACCCCCTCCTCCTCCCAATCAAACTCAAATAAGCGCCCACCCCACCCCAACCGCGGACATTGAGACTGAAATTGAAATTGAATAATACTAATAAGAGACTTCCCCAACGAAGGAGATTTCTTCAGAGTATTTTACAGAAACCTTGCTTTGTTACTTCTTCGCGTTTTATGGCTCTTGTGAGCATTTATTGTTTTGTAATGCAAAATAAACATACTAAACTTGCTGAAAATGGTAAAAAAATTAATAAGCGCCCAGCCTCGAATAAGTGCCCACCACGTATAAGCGCCCACTCTCAAGGTCCAAAAATGTAATAAGCGCCTAGGGCGGTTAATCGAATAAATACAGTACTGAAGTCTGCGAACGTTAAATATCAGGCCTCAGTATTTTATTTTTCATACAACGTCTCAAAAGTCGCCTGTAACGCGACACAGACCCTCTTGCAAGGAAGTAAATTACATTCCACTCTTGTAACGTGAGCTTGGGACGCCTGTGTTTTAAAAACCCTGGCCAAACCAGGGGCGGCGGGAGCCAGGTGTCCAAACTTGAACTCACCCTTAGAACTTTAATACAGCCTGTTTACAGCTTATCATTTGCACCCGTTTTAAGCTATTTTTTTCGATAATAAACTTGTGAGCCTTAATTTTCCTGGCACTCAGTCACTTAAAGGCTATAAATTTCTTCTAGACTGATGGGTGCATTTAGGGACCTGAACCCCCTGGATACCCCGATCCCCCAGAACCCCCGGAACCCCCGGTCCTCCCCTTGGATCTGCAAACGACTGAAAACATGTTAATTCAATATCGTTCAACGTTCTTACAGTCAAACCAGGTCAAGCGTTCCCGTCGCTAACGAACTAATGAATTCATTCACGGAAAAATGATTTCGTTTGTTGATTCAATAATCCATTCATAAAATGAACAATCCGATAGTCATATTTAGCCTCGATTCCAGAATGCTGATTCGATTAAAAAATTTTTCTTGACCTCAGACTGATGGGGCTGCATTTGAAGTTCAAACCCAAACAAACTGAACCCCAGTTTGCTGCCATAATCAGTGCAACAGACCTCCCCTCTTAGAAAACCCCAAACTGAGGTCAACCCCTCGGTCCTTTGCCCTGTCTATTCTAGCTGTTATTTTGATTAAAGGCTAAAAACGCAAAAACGACTGAAACACAACAGACAAGAATAAAGAACAGGTAATTTTGTTCAATATCGTTCAATCGTTTTGACTTATTTTATGAATGGATTATTGAATCAACAAACGTGCCCTTGTTTAAAGCAAATTTCCCTGTAATAAAAACGTGCCCTTGTTTAAAGCAAATTTCCCAATAAAATAAATAATAAAGGTCTACTTGGAAATTATTTTTAATACAGTGTATTTAAAAAAACTGAGAAAAGCAATACAAGTAAAGGTACTAGCTGTCAGTTTTGTTGACATAACTAGTATTTTCCAGTACTGACACACACGCACTCAATTTCAGTATAATTTTAACTTACAGATTGTTTGATAAGTTGCTCCGAATTTAAACACTTTCCCAGATGTGGACCTTATTGCTTCGGTGCCAGCTTTCATCACACGTCTCTGTATGCAGTCAACAGAATTAAAAAGCATTAAAAATAACGAAAATTATGTTTTTCATTTTCATACTTTGACTACGTACCAAGACAACTTTAAAGGGTTTTAAAAGGAGTTTTAGAGAATTTCTACTTACAACAAAAAGTCAAGCATTGATTGCGAAAGAACTTCGGATATGAGTTGGCTGCTGACTTCAAATTAACGTGAAAACTTCGTTAAATTCTCAGATTTTTTTTTTCGTGAGCATACCAAATTCCAATACCTCCTTTGCCCCGTCAATTGAAAATACAACGTAACAATAGTGTCCCCAATCAGTAAGTTCGTGCTAAAGACATTAACACCCAAAAAAAGTGCATTTCTTTCTGGATTCCATGTATTGGATTCTGGATCTCTTGTCATTGGGAGATAGATTCAGGATTCCAATCGTTAGCTGGCCGGATTCCGGATTTCTTGAGCTGAGTTCCGGATTCCAAAGCCCAGGGGATATCCTCACATGGTGCGAGCCTTTAAATGACTTTTTTTTTCGTTAACTAATTAGTCTTTCGACTCACCATTAGATTATACTCAGCGGGTGTCCCATTCTTATTCCCCCAAGGGGACATCCACAGCTGTGAATAAGAATGAATATCAAAGAAGGAGACCAATTCTGAAGCACGGCTTTTAAGATAAGCGGCAACGGTTTGAGTTTCAATCTCAGAAAACGGCTTATCTCCAGGATAAAGTTCACAATTTACTTTAGAGATGCACTCATTCAACCCTATAAATAAAGTATTGGTTAAAATATTAGCCCGAAGAACAGGCGTTATTTTTTCGCTTTGCATGCGAGCAAAGCGAGTGGGGAGCGCCAGACACGCGCAACAGGGTCCTTCCCCCGTCAATGTCTATAACGAGAATGACTAGCAATGACTATAACGTGAATTTGCTCTGCTGCAGTCGCCAATAAATGACTTTAAAACAAGACCGGGTGCATTTTGCTCTTGTTCGAAACAGGGTAATAAAGCTGAGTTGTTGTAGTAAACAGGGTATTTATTTTAGGATTTTTTTTCCTATACAGGGACAGGATTTCATTCCCTCAGCGGCTCACCTATACCCAAGTATTGGTCGATTAGGTTTGAGCGGTTAGCGACGAAAAACATTTCCTCGTGTAGCCTGTTCCAGGCATTCAGATAGTAGAGCGCGGGAGAAAACTTCACGAAGATAAAATTTAAAGAACGAGGGGAGACTCTCGTTTAAGTGTTAATAATAAAAAGAGTTAGAATTGACTACGCACCCCAATTTTTAGTTGCAAAGTTTCTGTTTAAATCTACGCCAACTGCTTTACCAGAGCCTGTAAGGAGAATCGGCCTTCGATTTTTTCGCCAAAGACGGTCTACCTGTCGAGAACAAAATCTTTTAATTTCCATAGAATGAACAAAACCGCAGCATCGATGTGGCGGTAACCAAGTATTCAGGTCGGCATCACCAATTAGTAAAATTTCTCTTAACACCATGCAAAGCAAACTCTAAGTCCTATCTATTTAAGACTATTTGGAGCCTCTTCAATTTCTCAACGCAAACTAGCGGAAAGCTGTGAACAAAGCGAAGTGAAAATGAGGATGCGGGAAATCTCCCTTCCTCAACAAAGAACAACATAGTATGAGCGTAGATCGCTATTGATTATTTTCCCTGTATTACTTACTTCTTGCGTAAACCTGTAGCCATCCACGTTGAAAACCGGCAGGAAAAACCAGTTAAATGAATTCACCATGTTTGCAACTCCCTCATCACTGTCTTTGGATTCCAGAAGCTAATGTTCCAAAGCAAAAGCAGAATTAAGATATAGTTTTAACTCAAGTCCCATCTCTTTATGTAGCATTTTTAGCTAATGACCCTCCGACCACATTGTGACCACGCAATCGCACAATGAATGAATGAGTGAATGAATGAATGAATGAATGAATGAATGAATGAATGAATGAATGAATGAATGAATGAATGAATGAATGAATGAATGAATGAATGAATGAATGAATGAGTGAGTGAGTGAGTGAGTGAGTGAATGAATGAATGAATGAATGAGTGAGTGAGTGAGTGAGTGAGTGAGTGAATGAATGAATGAATGAATGAGTGAGTGAGTGAGTGAGTGAGTGAGTGAGTGAGTGAGTGAATGAATGAATGAATGAGTGAGTGAGTGAGTGAATGAGTGAGTGAATGAATGAATGAATGAATGAATGAATGAATGAATGAGTGAATGAGTGAGTGAGTGAGTGAGTGAGTGAGTGAGTGAGTGAGTGAGTGAATGAATGAATGAATGAATGAATGAGTGAGTGAGTGAGTGAGTGAGTGAGTGAGTGAGTGAGTGAGTGAGTGAGTGAGTGAGTGAGTGAGTGAATGAATGAATGAATGAATGAATGAGTGAGTGAGTGAGTGAGTGAGTGAGTGAGTGAGTGAGTGAGTGAGTGAGTGAGTGAGTGAGTGAGTGAGTGAATGAATGAATGAATGAATGAATGAATGAATTAAGAATCTCTCAACTTCATTTAAATGAAAATAAAGCTAGTTGTCGAGGTACATTCGAATCTACTTACTTGACGTAATATGTACATGCAAGTCGCTGGACTGATCCATTCTCTGGCGTGAATTCCGCAAAGTATAAAAACTAAACCTCGCTCATGGGCATCGGGTGTGTTTTGTTTAATCTGAGGAAAGAAGATGATTGTAAATTCAAACCTAGCAAACTAGGGAGAGGTTGTTTGAGTTCTGGTGAGCTCTATTCCTGGCTTAATTGTAAACAGGAACCTATAACCCAGAGCAAACAACTTCCATATACTTTTGCCACGGGGCATTTGCACTGACCATTTCATTTTTAGAACGGTTTTGACGCGAATTTAAAACATCTTTTACGTGACACAAAAATGTCATTGCTAGTTACCTAAATCCCTGAA
Source organism: Porites lobata (assembly GCA_942486035.1). Classification (NCBI taxonomy): domain Eukaryota; kingdom Metazoa; phylum Cnidaria; class Anthozoa; order Scleractinia; family Poritidae; genus Porites; species Porites lobata. Next base: position 1,592,187 of record CALNXK010000067.1, read on the forward strand.
AAGGGTGTCTAAAACTTTTATTGACATTAACTTTTCCTTTTTGATATCTTATCTTTTGAATGTGCTCATCGGTGGAGCGAAGTTTCCATTTTCGCTGCGGCCTACATCTCACCTCAATTCCTAACATATCTTGTTTCTCGTAAGACTTTCCCACGTTTACCAGCTTCACCAAGTCCGGGTATTCTTTCCTCAAACGAAACAGTTCATCGTGGATCTGGTTTGAAGAAAAATATTTACCGAGTCAAGTAAATTCTTACAACGTTTCTCACAGCTCAAGTTCAGCTTTTAGAGCATGGATTAATCTAAAGTATGACAAATAAATTAAAGCACTGATCAATGTGTACCTGGTTAGCTGTGTTTTGATCATATGATATATTTTGTAACGTTTGAAAAAAAAAAACATTTGATCAGAAGCCGATAGTAAAAACACATCTTTCAGTTAGCCGGTTAGCCCCAGTTCAAACGTCGATCTTTTCATGCCCCGCACTTACTAGCTATTTTATTTGGGTCGATCCAAACGACAAAAGTTTGACGATTGATTCAGACATCGAACTTTAATTAATTAAAATTAGTCGGAATCAACTCATTTTTGCGATGTACAGCAGTCTACAATGTTTACCAGTGAATAAATTTTAGTAATTTATGCATCAGGATCAGTACATTAAAACTTCGACGTTTGAAACGAAGTCGCTCTTTAGTCGAAATTTCCATGACCTAAATAAGATATGTCCGGACTTAATTGATTCAAAAGTCGATCTATTCAATCCATGTACTTAATTGGAGGGATTAGGATTGGTACGTGAAAAGTTCGACGTTTGAACTGGGACTAATAAGGTACCGAGTTCTTTTTCCCGCGGACAGTCCTAATTTCGCAAAGACACAAAATTTCACACATCCCTAGCTACAATCGGCGACAAAATGAGATGAGACACTCCGCCCTAAAGGGGCTTTTTGACGTTTTCCTGACTTCAAAAGGGGAAATATAGCTTTTTCTTCCCCGTCCCCTCCATGCAATGTTGTGCCGCTGTTCGAGCTACCTTAAGAGAACAACAAACACCTCACCTTTGAATGGAGGGGACGGGGGAGGGGTGTGGATTCTCGCATCGGGCTACCACTGCCCGGGTGATATGTTTGTACGCATTTCTAAGGTACTGGCCATACCGCCGAGTTGGTAGTGTGCGCTTTATATTAGTACTGATATGGTTCCTGGTTCTTGTCCCTTTGCTCATCGCATGAAGAAGGTTTGAATGCAATTAATTCTTGTCCTTACCTCATTTACTGTATGATAACAGCTGTCAAAATCATCTTTATTCCCTTCTGAACAGCACATGCCTTCTTTATCAATCAGTGCTTGCGTGTCTTCAATCATTGTGTCAAACTTTAGGCTTCTTTTTGTTAGATCTGACTTGAAATCTTCAATAGCATCAGGACCCAAATGAACGTGCACTTCCTCTCCCGGAATCCACGATTGTTTCCATACATCAAGCTACATATGTTTGGGAAATTGAACAAGGTTAAAGACACATCAGCATATTTCAGAGTGAGACACGAGTTCCTTGTCAACTGGCTTATAGGTTTGCATTTGGTCCATAAAATAATCAACACTGGTGATAACCTTCGGATAAACTACTCGTTAAACTCCTTCGACTTCGGAGGTTGGAAGGTTGAATAGGGTTATAGGTATACGCATCAGTATAGTTTCAGGGTGGTACCTAAGTTCACAGTTACACTGCACCCGACTGCCTCACACAGATCTTGCGGTTAGCCGCCTCTTTACATCCTCTGGTAACAGCATCGGTGACATGTTGGTATGCGTGATTCGTTCTAACTTCAGAAGTGCAACAGAGAGGCGCAGTTTTGAGGCCAGAATGATATTCGGACACAGAACACTCAAACCAGCCGGACTGAAAGTGGACTTCAACTTTATTTGAAATACTCAAAGTTAGCGCGCGCATGTAAGGTTAGCCTTTGTTTTGATTTGTACTTCAACGTTACATCGCGCGTGCTTTTTTCAGTTGCTATAAACCACTGAGGAGGAGGGAGCACTCTCGAAACGGCTGGTTTTTCGTACCTTTTAAACGCAAATTTTGATAAACTTTGTAGAAATCAATCGATCATTTGCGTTACACAATATCTTCCAATTTTTACCTAAGTTCACTGTCAACTAGCTCATAGGTCCGCAATAGGTCCATAAAATAATTAACAAGATAACCTGTGCATAAACGACTCGTTAGGATCCATAATAACTTTGAACGTTAGGGCGCCGATCTCCAAAGCGGAGATAACAGCCGCTAGGACCCGGTCCTTTCTATTTCGCGGCGTTTTTTGTTTTTGTTTCGTTTTGCTTTTGGTTGTTTGTTTGCTTGTTTTTTTGGTTTGTTTTTCACCATAAGGGCGGAAACCCTTGCTCCCAACGGAATACATCGCCCTCCAACCGCGTCTTCAGCGCCGCCCTCAATCTCGCGGGCTTTGGTTTTGATCACAGGTGGTCCAAGCGTAATATGAGAGTTTGTATGGGAAATAAAGAGTTTTTATGGAAAATGAAACTTAGATGAGATAAATGACCTAAAAGAGGTAAAAGTTATCAATAAAGTGTAAATATTGATATACCTGGAGTCGTTGTCTTTGTTTTTACGAAGTTTCAGCGCGATTTGAGTACTTTTAGATCATTTGACCTTACAGTGTATATGACTACATTGTCAGGTCAAATGATGTAAAAGTGCTCAAATCGCGCTGAAACTTCGTAAAAACAAAGTCAAGTAACAATGTTTACACTTTATTTATAACTTTTATTGCTTTTAGTTCATTTAGTTCATCTAAGTTTCAAACTCTTTATTTCCCATACAAACTCTCATATTACGCTTGGGCGACCTGTGGTTTTGATCTAAGAAAAAAGCTTGTTCCGGGACCCCAGGCCCCTTCTCTTGATCCCCACGATCAACCTCGTCCCCAGGGCTTTTCCCATTATTTTAGGGAAAAGCCCTGAGGACGAGGTTGCTAAAAGCACACGCATAATTCACCATAACCAGTTACTGATGACCAAATTTGGAAGAATTTTGTGTTTAACGAGGAAATTACTTCAAAACTTCAGCCTGCTACGGGTTGCTTTGCTACGGGTTAAAGCACCGTTACCGAGAAGACCTGGGGACGAGGTTGAGTTGTTATGGTTGTGAAAAAAAAATGGCGGACATTTGACTCGTTTCAAGAGTAAGAACTACAGCCGGAACAAGGCGAAATAATAGCTAAAAACATGGCAAAAACAGCAAGAAGACAACTTGGAAGGCGACATCTGCTATTTGGGGAATATTTGCGGAGCTGTACAAACCTAAACGTACGCTATCGAAGACTGAACTTAACATCGATGCAGGTAACATGTTTTAGCTATGTTTTTAAACTAGGAATTATTTTGAATGAATAATAAAGCAATTAATGAATTCGGCTTTCCTCGGATATGAAGAATTAAGCAGATCTCGGAGGGTGTTATCGACCCCCGCCCGATAACATCCTCCTCGATCTGCTTAATTCTTCATATCCTACTCAGCCTCGTTCATTAATTGCTAAATGACTGGCTCTGAGGGAAACGCTTAACTTTGTTTCTCGAGAATCTCAATGTTTCCCGAGGCAGAGCCGAGGGAAACAAAATTAACTATTTTCCGTGGGACCAGTCCTTAAGCGACTTATTATATAGCTGGAAATTTTAACGCTGGAAGTTCATTAAACCTCGCTACAACGGCGGTCGTCGGCCAACGGTAACAGTGCAATGTTACCCTCTGACGTCATAGACTTTGCAATGTTGCTCGCTCAGAGACTTTGGCGGGGAAAAAGTGGCCTAGCATGAAGAAACCAATGAGAGCGTGCGCTGTTGGGCAAAAATTTCTTACTTAACAAGGTACGAACGGCCCACCAGGAACACCATCATTTGTTTTAATGTATTCACTTACAGCACCATTCCAGCTTTGTAGCAGTTCCCTCAGGGAGCTTACGTGGTCCTCAGTCTGTGGTTGCACTCGCAGAACCTTGTGTCTTAAGATAATAGCACAACAATCAAACAGTTTCAACTCCTGTATATGAAAAAGCACTACGGCAAACTTAAACTTGCCTCAAATATAGTGTTAGCATCTTTTGCTTTGTCATTAATTAGGAATTTTGGAGGGGGGATTTTGAAATTATTTCAACTTAAGCAAAGTTTAAGGGAAGATCTTACACCCAACATTCAAGCACCAAAACGACACTCTTTCCGGTAGCGTAAAAAATGAATTGATGCTCCCCGTCAATGATAGACATGATACCGTTTCTGCATCGTTTTCGACCTTCCGGGGAGCTTAAGCAAGGACGACGACGACAGAGGCGAAAACTTCTAGTAAAAAGCGAATTCATACTTTTTCAAAATTCATCGCTGATATTCCATGTCGTTGGAGTCGAATTCTACAGAAATGTATCCAAGTTTAAAAGACGAATTAGAAAACCGTTGTCTTGTTACACGTCCTCAACAAAACTTGAAAATTGGCAGGTTCACGTCGTGGTCGTGTACCGATGGCAAAGAAATGTGACCAAAAAATTGTGCTGAATGTGCAAAGTTGTTGTTTTGCTTATCTAAACACATTACTATTTTTATTTCCGTTCTCGTCGTCTTTTCCAAGCTTCCTAATTAAAAAGGCTAACTCGGGCGAGAAGTCTTAACTGGTAGAGAGACGTTTTATTCATCCCTTATTTCTGAGCTCTGTTTAAGAAGCGAAAAAACACAAAAACGGCAACAAGGCTGGAAACATTGACGATGAATACCATGCCTTTATCCGCCATGATGCATACGTCTTTTTGTATTCAAGGGATCGAGACAGCAGAGTCACATCATCACAACTTGTCATCGGAACAACAATAAACTTGTAGAACCGAGCAGAAAATATAGAAATAGCTTGATGAATTTAAATTTTTCATGCTTAGCAACATCTCCCCTCACTATTCCGATCCAGGGGTATACGCAGTAGAAAACATTTTTGCTTCAAACGAGAATATAAAACAATTATTAAGGAAACGTTTCAACTTGGATCTTGTTAATCGATCACCCGGTTAATTTTTATTCTTCCAACTGTCTTTTGAGTCTGAAAACTATGGTGTAACGCGGAAATGAGTCTTACCTTGTTTTTACAGCTCATGTCACTTATAGGGAACTTATGTTTGTACGAATTTTAACCCTGTTTGGGGCTCTGCAATATCGGAGTTCCCGATTGGACAGGTGCCGTTCGACTCCAGTTATACTTTCGCTGTAACAGTTTTCGAAAGCACAAGATACTGGCATAAAACCTGTATTGTTAAATTCTCCCTCATCAATGCTTCGTTCATGTCTGCCTCGAAGATCACCATTGAAGGGAAAGAGGGAAAAAAGAAGTTAATATTCCATCATATTTGTGACCGAGAATATAGCTCCTTGAATCCTCCATCCTACAGCTGATCCTAGTCGGTTGCGCCCTATATACCGGCAATTTCCGGTGTTTACAGAAAGTCAAACATCGGAACGACTCACCCAGTTTCTTTCAGCCACTGATTTGATCGACCACAGTAGCCTTTGTGCTACAAATATTGCCCAGGAATTATTATCATTATTATTATATTCTTCTTAATACAGGGCGTCCTTTGACTTTGTGGTCCGCTTGAAACAGGTTTCTCAATATGCGTTTTATAAGTCGCTATAAAAAATTTATACTTCTTTACCCTCACCTGTCAAAAAGACGTAAACTGTGGCTAGGATGCTGGGAGGCTATAATCGCTAATATGGCCACTCCAAGCTGGAGGAAGTTTAAGTTTAATCCACCTACTGCTTTCATGTCAAGCAGAATTAACGTGGAGTTTTTCCAGATTAGTCTTTGCTAGCCGCCCTGCGTTGTTTAAGTAGCAAACGCAGACAAAAAGTGATGAAGTCACTGAATAATTTCTTGCACTTAATATGCAGTTGAATCAGTTATGAATCTCATTTTCTTCGATCCTAGCTGAATTGGCAGTGTTGATAACTTTTCTTAAATTACAATCAAGCACGATACACCTCAGTTGACCAGCAAATAAATTCTCATCATAGAAAATAAACGAAAATTCAGGCCTTAGACGAGAGAATAAATATTTTGAGCTACATCCTCAAAGGTATCAGTCTCTCCATTGTGAATTATATATCTTATTACAGCAGCTGTACAGCTGAGAAAATTGGACAAAAAGAAAAAGACATGAATTTACAGTAGAGACCGGTTTTATATTTTACTGAAGTAATTTCCCCTTCACAGTGATACAATGAAGGTACGAAAGAAAAGATTTGAACCAAGTCAAAGAATTTTTTCTAACTTCATGTTATTCTGAATAACTAGAGTAAATATTTTTAAATTATTAATACAATTTAATTGACCTTCAATTCACGGCAAGCCTTCCTTTCTCTCACGTGATCATGGTAAACAAGTGTTTGCTTTATAACCCTCTTAATTGTTAAAAATCTAAATTCTACCGTTTCTTTACTTCAGGCATAATGATAAAACAGCAAGAGATTTCATAATAACATACACTACAGCGCGAAGGTGAAAATCGTTTCTCAGGAGATTTTGTTTTTTGAAAGGAACGGTGCCTGATGTGTTAATTCAGAAGGCTACACTTTATCAGGTTCGTACTGCTACACTTTGTTTAAGGTGTCCGGTTCCAAGAGAAACTAATGAACAAGACTCGTGAGTAGTCAGACAGACTGTAGCCAAACGTGCATGATTCAACCGATGGTCCTCTTACTTCAAGTGGAAATTTACTGTAGCCTCCACAAGAAAAAAATGTCGACCGTTGGACGTGTTTACATCCATTTTCTTGGTTAATGTTCACATGACGTCACTGAAATTCAAACTACAAAACTATCGATCCTACTGAGATTTTACTTTCATGTTGTATTAGAGCATCTGAAAACGTTTATGAGTTCCTCTAGTAGTAAATTCACGCTTTTGTAGCAAAACTCGGTAACAGATGTTTCTGTTGGTTTCCGTCCGCCATCTTGGAGCTCATCTAGATGAGCTCCAGCATGGCGTCTCCATACAAAGCTCTATAAATTTGGGTAAAACATTTCCTCGGATATCTCGTATACGAATTGTTCCTTCGACCCAAATCCTGGCGAGGGTCTTTGTAGTTTATCTCCTTTCACTTCCCAGATTCTGGACTTTATCTGTCGAATGGTTTTGATTTTTATTTTGATCTATCAAGAGGATACGGCGAACGGCGTGACACTGAAAACCAGCAATAAGATTGAAATTTTGCAACAACAAACAGGGCCCTTTTCCTATATTGGAGTGGTATTGTCAAACCGCGTTAATACACGGCACCGAGGGGGGGCACAGAAAATATCATATCAACGAGTTGTCCGTATAAGGCGGGTTGAATTGGGCCGCTAAAAACAAGGAAACTGAACTGTCCGTATTAACAAGGTGTTTGTGTTAACCGGCTGTCCGTGAAGCGGGGTTCGACTGTACCGGATTTCCATCTTCTGATTCGACCGAAGCGTGAATGACTTTCAAAAAGATGGTTAAATTCAAGTGGTTTATATTCACTACTTTTTTCGTGTACTGGGCGGGGAGTGTAAGCATCTATAGTGTCGAAACTAAAAGAGCATACAACTGTCTATCCCCTCGTATATCAGTAATAATAATTTAAAAAAAACAACAAACAAACAAACAAAAAACAATACTGACCCCCACTTGTCTAGTTCCGTGGTATGCTAACCTGACTTGTCATTTTAACAGAAAAAAAAAACACAAGGAAACCTACGAATTTTCCTGATTTTGGTCTTTTGAAAAACGGAAGCTTTAATGAGAGATCTTCAATTTACAGACGCACTTTTTAATGCTTGGAGAAGCATTTAATAAAATGACAAGAAAAATTTCAGCTATCTCATATAAAAATGAATATGCTATGGTACATGTTTTCAGTGTAGAAAAATAATTAAAGAACAAGGGTTCAGGGAAGGAAAAGGATGGTCAGCTTGGAATCCACTTTTAGCAAAGAAGCTTTAATTTCTCGAGTCTGTTAAGAGAAGCAATTTGTGCTTGTTGGAACATTGCTTTAAAATTAAGCACATTTTTTTCAGTAAGTTTATATAGTAACTCCATATTAACTGGAAAGTAGCTTTCCTCTGTTGAAAGACTTAAGGAAAAGAGCACAAATTTTCAAAGGAAAACGGTAAAGGAATAAAGAAAAAGCTTTTTCCGTCGACCGCGTCATTTCTTCTTTTGCCTGCTGTGCGGTAGTCTGTTTGTTTCAAAAATAAATTTAAACTGGAAAGGGTTGACTTAAGTTTCTAGCACATATGAAGGCTACTGATAATCACCTCCTGTTTTGAGTTACAGTCAAATCCCGTTAATACGAACGCTGAGGGGGGAGGGGGGCACAGAAAGTGTCCGTAATATTTAGCAGGTTGAATTTAGAGAAAATTTTAGGGCTTTCTTTCCCCAGGGACAAAGCAAACTGTCCGACATAATGAGGTGTCCTTATTAAGCGGGGTTTGGCAGTGCTCAAATTTTATTGTTATATATTATTATGCTCGCCCGCTTTTAGAAGAAATGCTCAGTTGATTCAGGGAGGTTAATATCTCCAAAAATTGAATTCTCGCCATGATGTCTTAAGACAGTATACCGGTATATTCAGTTAAGGGCCATCAGCATGCATATATACTTTGTTGCGCGCAATATACCTTCCGTGGGCCTTCCTTGTCTACTGCGAGATGTAAGTAAGCTTATATGACAAGTGCCGCAGTCGTGATGTTTGCGTGATAACACTTGATGAACTGAGCCTATCCTGAGAACATCGCATGTGACAAAGGTATACTCGGCAAAGTAACCGCCTTCACGAACCCGCGGACGGAGAAATTGTCTAAAGTTCCCGCTTTCGCTTTGTTTGAGCTAAAAGCAGCCGATCGCTTTCGATTGGTTTATTGGATACCTAAAAGGCGTAAAGGCAAAGTCGGCCGCTTTTGATGTAATTGATTGACAGTCGCTGGTGGATTTAAGCAAAGAGCTTATTCTTGCTCTCAAACTCTTGTTTGCACGATTCTTGCGCTGCTCTCTTGCACGATTCTTACTGAGGAATGGATGGTCGTCGAAGTATGAGTCCAGTCGGTGGAAATTTGCATTCTTTCCCTCGCAACGAGTCACAACGTCAATCAGTGGCTTGTCCTTCACTACCCACAGTGTCCACGCCATTGGTACCAGTCTCTTCTCAACCTCTCTCATTTTCTATATCACGGATACTGGGTCTAGAAGACAATAACACTCAGTCTCGACTGGATTCTGGTAAGTGTAATTTTCCTTTACATATGTCTACGTTCGCGCCTGGCTTTGCAGGCGAATTTCGAAAGGAGAAGCAGTTGTAATTTCGCCGTTTAAAGCGTGTTGAATGAGAAACGGAATGAACACCGATAACTATGAATGGCTTATAACCAGTGTATAACTATAACTTCAACAGCCTTCCCACATCTAAAGTCGCTGAGTATTTCTTCGGTCTCCTCCGTGGGGAAGGCTGTGAAATTCAATAATTTTCAATTTAGTTTACTGTGCTCAATGCCATGATAAGCAAGTTTCTTCAGTAATTCCCGATGCAAAATTTTACCTACTTAGCTGCAAACAAAATGAACTTTCGCCATGTTTGGTCGTTTATGACGGAAATAACCGCGGTTGTCCTTAACTAAAACCGTTGATGATTTGAGAGTACTCTAAAGGTATACCAAGGTATTTTTCTCTTCAGTTTTTGGTTTTGTTAACATCAAAACTTTTATTATAAAAATCGATAAATGCTCTAGAAGTTTTGAGAGATAACTTAGTCACTGATTCTTCTTGATCTTCGTAGACAGAGAAAAATATCTGAGTCCTCTAGACTAGCTTAATAAAACGCATTCACAGAACTTCATTTCCGTGTTGTTCTTTCTAAGGAGCTCAGTTATTTCTTCTGATGTAATACTTGTTTTTGGCGTTGTAAAACTGCAAATGAGAAGGAGCAGAGGAGTGATGACATGTGAAATTATTAAATTTTATGACAAGACAAGTAGAATTTAGAACAGGAAAGAGAATGCGAAAACAAAGGGAGGAGGTAGCCGGTAAAAGCAACACGAATCTGAGTGTCAGTTCCTTGTTCAGCGTTCTGCTAGGATGGCCTACTTGGTCGTCTTGAAAATCGGGAGGGTAAAAGCATATTACTCAAGAAAAATTAATATAGCTAAGGTTGATTTTGTTAAATTTTTGTAGGCAACTGCACTAACAAAAGCCGCCAAAGTGCCGACAACTCACCGAACGTTGACTCTGATACTGACGTCGACAGCGGTCGGGAAAGTGACGCAGATCGACCAACCACGAGTTCTACCGCGAAGACGAAAAAGAAAAAACGGCGCATCACATTTTCACCGATTGAAATTTTTGAGCTGGAGAAAGTGTTTGCTGAGCGACCTTACCTGATGCCAGAAGATGAAGACGAACTAGCACAGAAACTTGGACTCTCAACCAGGAATATTCGGGTAAGAATTATTTAATTTTTTGTGACCATTTTTTCCGCTTTCGGTCTTTTCAAAAAATTGTGGTGAAAAATAATGGAGAAAGTAGGGTCAGCACATTAAAATGATAAATTTGTAAGGTCTTGTAATAATTTCAAATTTCGGGAGAGTGCGTTTGACAGGGAGGGGGGGGTTAAGGCACGAGGGAGTGACAGGTTGAAGAAGAAGTGGCAAGAATGATCCTTCATATTCTCTTGATATTTTACGTCCGTTTTTGAGCGGCAAATTACAATCAAAACTCCTTTTAGAAAATAAATGATATTGCTGAAGCTGGTGAAGATCGACTGAAAATGATAAACAACTTACTTGCGCTATCTTTCATTGTAAACATGTTTTTTAGTCTGGAAATTGTAGTTTTCTGATTATGCTCATTCGATAACAAAAGTTTGTCATTGTTTTGGCAATCTAGTAGCGCGGTTGCGCTATAATATGTGTTCCATTTGGCAGTCAAAGAACCGTGTTTTATTTTAGTTATTTATTATTACTTCACAATTCTGCGTTAGAAAATTCAACAGGCAAAGATTATTCGATTACGTTATAGTAAGATTTCTGCAGTATGTAGGAATTCATTGGCTGTTGTCTATTGCCTTTGGAACGGAAAATCATGATCGGTTTTTTATGTCAGTCTTTTTTGTTGGGTCACGTTTGAGCTGGTCCCTTGATACTTGACTAACATAAGTACGATATCGTTAATCGTTTTTCTTCTTTTTTATTTTTCAGTTTTGGTTCCAGAATCGCCGCGCTAAACTAAGACGGCAGGAAAGGTGTTCACCCGCTTTACCACAGACCAGTTTCCCAAACCAGTTTGACCAGTACCAACCAGCCTCAATCCATCAGCCCCAGCTTAGTTATCCTGTGCACGCTCGATTTCAAACACGACCGTTGTCTCCTCGTTACTCTGGATATTCACCAGACTATCAGCAGTCATACAGATCAGAGTACGCCACCTTTCCTTGTTATCCAGTAAGGCCAAACCGCTTTCCAATGATGGACATGCACTCACAAGCAACCCAAGACTTCCGAAGGTACCTGTCAAACCAGTATGCCGAGCCTTCACCATTCTTGCCAACATTACCCAGTTTATACCCCACCCAGGTGAAAACTGCTGGACACCTGGTGTCACGTGATTGCAAGATGCAATGGATGGTGGGAATCCGAGAGGATGAAGACCAGGAGTAGTTTTAAAAACTTTTATTCATGAGTTAATTTCCTTCGTTTTTTACCATGTCCCTTGTCCAGCTTTAAGTTGAACAAAATGTAATTCCATCACTGGTATGATTTTTCTAAGTGTTCATGTTTGGGATACAATATGCTGCAAAGACAATATCTTGTAAATATACTATTATGTACATTATAGACAGACAAAAAGTATAGCATATCTTGTAATTAATGTAATAGCAAAGTTAATGTACAATCTCTTTAGCTCTTTGTAAATAAACTTGTTTTTTTTAAGAGACAGTTGTTTTTTGGAACATTTCATTCATTTTGCGGAACATTCCAAAGCTCATCCTAACCCTCATTATTTAGCTTTTCTAATCTTCTTACTCAAATCTCTTTTAAATTAAGAATCTACATGCCATCTTAATATTTGTTATGTCTGACATAAAATCTAATACAGATAGTTTGCGGTTTTATCTCTTAAATACACAACGAAACTTCAAAAGAGCGTCTCAAAACACACCAGCAGATTTTGCAGAGCAAGATTTTAATTTACAAGATAAGTGTATACTCTGTCTCTTGTAGCAGTTAGTACAAACCAAATTCTTATGCAAATAGGCTTCAGTCTTGCTAAGCATGTGTTATTTTTTGCTAGACCTCTTCAAGAGTTGCTGTGACAAAAAATATTTCTTTTGCATCACCATAAGGTTCTAGAGAAACAGCCAGCAGTTTTATCTCATTGAACATCTTGAATCCCTCACTGGCTAACGTCTCTTCAATCAAATTCGTAGTCAGTGGAAAGCAATAAAATCGTTCTTGGCCAACAAAGTAATAGGTCTCCTTCAAAACACCATACATTACAATATATCCACCTGGTTTAAGGTACCTCTTCAATTTACCAATTGCGTGACGATAGCTTTCTTTAGATGTCACGCAAGCCTCTAGGCACAGGGATGTTGTCACGACATCAAACATGGCGGACTGCGACCCCCAAGACGAAGGCCATTTCACTGGATTATCCCTCTCAATATCACATGGTAGAATATGTGTTATCTTTCTTCTCAGCTCCGATTCTCGAATGGCGGCCTCTTCGCGTGACCTGCCCTCCAGATTTTCTGCAAACATGGAGCTAAAATATGGAAAAGATTACCACAATTATTTTGACGTTGAGAACTATTTGGATTTTTACAGAGAACCCAAGCTGAATGAATTCCAACATGTGGCGCGTCACGAATTTTGGTCAAGGTAGCACCTAGAAAGAATTTTAGGGTTTTAAACTTTGGCGGCGGACCAGTGATTTCAGATCTCATCAGCGCCGCGCCTTTTGTTAAAGAAATCATTTTTGCCGGGTACAGTGAGGGAAATCGGCAAGCCGTGGAAAAATGGCGACAAAATTTGCCCGATTCGCACGATTGGTCTGCACATTTCAGGTTTATTCTATAGTTTAGACGCCCATAAAGCAGTAGAGGCGGAAAGAGCTACGAGTCAAGAGTCGGGAAGGTAATTATTTTTTCAGGCCTGGTCACTAGGCACTCAAATATGGCGGCACAGAATTTGTTACTGCACGTAGCAAGAGAGTGAACTGATGAAGGTAGATTTGGTCGATCGAGTTTTATTTTTGTCTTTTACGTTTTTCTTTTCCTTGTGTTACGCGATTTTCCTCTTCCATCTAGTGCAAATGATAAAATAATGAGTAAATTATACCAAGGCAGATTTGACACATCTTTGCTTGAAAGCTCTGCAGCTTTGTAGCTTGTTTTTATTCTTTTTAGACTTGATTTCTCTCTCTCTTACCTATAGAAGAAATAATGTTGAAACTTCAAAGTGAACTGGACAAATTCAAGCAGGTTTTTAAAAGCTCAAAAGGTAAAATCTTGGACTGATAAGGATCAAATCCTACCGTAGATAGTTATAGTACAGGGGATCCTACGTACCAAACACAGCCAACGAGTGAAGTTGTACGTCATGAAAAAAAAAAAAACAACAACAACAAATAAACAAACAAACAAAAACAAAATTTGAGGAAAAACTTTTGTTGATTTGTAGTTGTTGGGTGGATTAGGAGTTGTATGGTGATATGTACCTTTCCATGTTGTGAACATGATTCATTACCTGCCTGTGTTTTGTGCTGTTCATGTATATGTTACAGTTACAGGTCAAAATTATACATCCGTCAATTCCACCTGTTCCCAGCCTGATTGACTGATGCATTAATTTATAAGTATATATAAGTTCAGGTTAAAAATTTTTAACCTAGATTGATTCTCAGGTTAAAAATTTTTAACCTAGATTGATTCTCAATTAAAACGCAAGAAATTCGAAATTTTGTTTTTTGCCTTTTATCTCCCAATCACTTAGGCATGACGCGTACTGTCCTATTAAACTGTCCAATTAAGGCTGAAATCAGGGCAGTTGACAGCCAATCAGATTTGACAATTTTGTTATAGTTATGATTATTCATGAAATAGGGCTAGGATACAAAGGAATTGAGAATCAACCCAAGTTAAATAATTTTAAACTGAATTTTATTTTGACCTGTAACATATATAAACTAGTTTTGTTATCATACAGAGTCTCAGAACTGGATAAAGAGTGAACAAGTGTGTAGATGTACTGACCAAGAGTTTGATGATCTACTGAGTTCTCTTACAGCTGTTGTAAGTTTCTAAGTAGCAGTATAGAGCACTGTTTATAGCATACCACCTCCCATTTTGCACTTACCTGTCAACTCTCAAGCATTGTGCATGAGTCCTTGGATAAATATTATTTTGCTTCAACACATAAAATATTGAAAAAAAATGCTTAATGTTGACTTTGTGGCCTAACCGTATCACAACACGCTAAAATTGTCACCTATTAAATGGCTTCAGAAATGCCCAAAGGTCATCAGAACATCTTCAAATATTTTTAACAAGGTTCCAAAGTCTTCGAAGAATCATCCAAAATCTTTGGAAGTCGCTGGGACATTTTCAGAAATCCCGGTCGTGACAAGATAAAATCTCAGACATTTGACTCAGAAAAAGTTGACAGGACTATAGAACACCAGCCTTTTAAGTGGAAGGTCTCGGATTTGAACTACAGCTGGACCATCAAGCAGGGTCTATAAAACCTAATAAGATGATGCTGGCTGTGATTTAAGTCCTTGGCTCAGTGTCGCAGTCTGGTAACATGAAGCTATTGGGGTTTACTCTTGACATTTTAAATTCTCCTTTACTTCACAAGAAAATACAAGGCAATTAATTAAAGGAGAATTCAGAAGCTTATCATAAGCCCTTTGGTAGCTGCATTAATTTGACCCTGAAGATGACTACCGCACAGGTTGTCGAAATGTCAGTCACTGTCAACAACAAAAATCCTATCCAGGACTACGATCACCCGGATGGTCATACTCAACCTACTTAGGAAATGACTCCTGGGTTCAATCCTTTTGCAGTTTTAGGGTAAAAAGGAGCAGTTTGACTTTACCATTCCCAGATTTGAATTTTGTTGTTAATTAATTAATTATTTATTCATTTTTTTTGTAGGAACTTGAGGCTACCACTCTTATTCTTCAAAGGCACATTGATTTAGAGCAACAAATTTGGAAATGTTTAGATAATCTAAAAACAGTGCAGAGGTATATTAAGCAAAAATATGTTAATACCTGTACTTTTTTCTTATAATAAAATATTAATAATTAGATATTAACCCTTTTAGCCCCAGTATTCACAAGCAAATTCTCCAAACTGATCTCCATACATTTCCTTAAAGAATGAGTTGAGAGAATTTGATAAACGATCAAGGCATTTTTACTTGGGTGATCATTTTATTAATTCTCATAACTTATCTGTTGACAATGTATGGATATTGTTAGGAGAAAATTCATCTTGGTCACTATTGGGACTTAAAAGGTTAATTATAATGCCTTTCTTTACCCTCGGCAGTTTAATAGCACAAAGGCTAGTGGGGCTGAGCAAACAACTCTGGCAAAAAAAAAAAATGAAATAAACATAATAGGGTTAAAACCTCCCTCTGGCTGGGCAAACCACTTGGCTGTGTTATAAGCGTGATCAAGGATTCGACCTTAGGACTACTGAGAAGAAAACCAGCTACAGCTGTAGTTGTCAGGGTGGAACGTTAACTCAGGGCCTCCAATTATTATGGAAGTCCAGTGCTCTAACTGCTCACTACACTGCCTTCCTCTCGCTGAGAATAGTGGAATTTTTGTTTTATCTTGTTGTAAATATTTATTCCACTGTAAATTGATTTTATTAGTGGATGGGAAGGAAAGACCATTGATGTCACTGAAAAACTTATTGCAAGTCAGACCAAGGTAGCAAGACTCAGAAGCAGACTACTACGTTGTATCACTCAGGTAACAAAAACGTGCTTGGAACCTGCATGACTTGTTTAAGGAGCTGCGTCATGAAGTTTTCCAAAATTCAGACATGGGGAACTGCCACCAAACTGAGTGAAACATAAAAATAACTGCTTTAAACATTAATAGTGACCAACAGCAATTTTCTCCTAATAATATCCATACATTGTCAAGAGATAAGGTTATGAGAATTAATAGAATGATCACCCAAGGGAAAATGCCTTGATCTTTTATCAAATTCTTTCAAGTAATTCCTAAGAAAATCTATGGAGATCAGTTTGGAGAATTTGTATGTGGATATTGGGGCTTAAAGGGTTAAGAAGACTGAAGTGGATTGCAATAGACCTCTTTAGCTTGTATGTTATGTTTTCCCAATATAAGCCATGTAATAATACTCTAGAGAACTGTTTCTTTCAAATTAAAATTTTTCATCAGTATTGGTGTCAAGGCCAATGTTGTAGCTAATTTGACCAAAAACTTGGTCAAGAAAGAATAATATATATTTCAGTAATGGTGAGAAGAACATTATTTTTTGAAAGAGCAAAGTGAGTAATGGAGAAATAGCTCGATCTTTTCAGCTAGAGTTGTCAGTAACATTTATTTTAAAGACTAGAGTCATTTTAATCGTTTTCTGAATATTGTTTTGTTATCATGTCTTCCAGCAACTTCACAAGAATGGATCGATGACAATGAATCTCCCAGCTTGGTCAGGAATAGATGTTGATAATAAACAGAAATTGGAAAATCCTCTTGAAACAGAAAAAACAGAACAAGGCATAAACATAAAAGATCAGCCAGGTCCTGCTAAAGAAAATCCAGTTGAGGCCACAAAGCGAGCATTTGTCGAGCCTGAGGATTTAACATATTCAAATGTTGGAGAGGTACAAGAGCTAAAGGCTGCGCAATCTAACCAAGTGCCGCAAGATTACAGTGTGTCACCTCACAAGGAAGAGCCAGTGGCCATGGAGAATGGTGATAAAGAAAGCAATGTTTATGAAACTCTGTGTCCAGTGCAAACTGGACCCTCGCAGCTAGTTCCACCTACAAAACCACTTCCCTATTCATTGTCAAAGAAGTCAAACAGCACCTCTGGTGATGATGGTAGCGTGAGACAAACTCAAAAGGTACCAAGCATGTTTTTCATTGTAAAAAATTTCAATGGTACCTTTTTTAAAATTATGTGTCTGTCCACCTTGTTTACATCTAAGAACATGGTCTTCAGGTGAATTGCAATATTGCTACTGATTACTTGCCAAATTGAAGCGTGTAGAATTTTTACTTTGCCTGCCCTGTAATGCATATGAACTCATGTAAGCACGGTAATTATTGTTCTGCTGCTCAATAGATCTGCTACAAAGGTGACATCATTATTATTGCACAACACAAAATTACCATAAACAAGACAACATTTTAAACAGCTGACTTTTTGGATCAGTTAAACTACACAATAATTTTTTTTTAAAAAATTGTACAAAAAAAAAATTGTTCTGCTGCTCAATTTATCTGCTACAAAGGTAACATCATTATTACTGCACAACACAAAATTACCATAAACAAGACAACATTTTAAACAGCTGACTCTTTGGATCAGTTAAACTACACACTAATTTTTTTAAAAAAAATTGTACAGTTTTAATTAATGTGTATAAAATGCAATCTATTTAAGTAAAATAAACAGCCAGGGAATCCTTAAAGAAATTTCATCGTTTGTTACAGCAGGATTTGCCATTGGAAAATGAAATATATTCAAGCACATCCATGGCTTTCAGCACATTACTGATTAAGAAGAAAAAGACCTTGATGCTTATTCTTAACTGTTTTTTAGTTTAAAATAGAAAAAAAAAGGTATTATTTCCCTTGATATGTTTTTTTGTTCATTCAAACAGGATGAAAAATCGACAGCGGATGCTGAGCAAGTAGATGAGGAAGATGCCTGGGTCGTAGAGAACCACCACATACAGGACTGGGATCCTGTGAGTACATACATGTATATCAAAACACTCCTGACAAAATACTTTAACAAATGGAACCATGATTGAAATAGCTATATCCTCTGGACCAACATAACATATTAGACCAAGAGTTGATTTACGTCATTCATACCACTTGATATAATTTTTGCATATTTGGTATAATTATTTTGTTTTCAGCAAAGTATGATAATTGTATTTGTATAGGTAATAGCATGATTTGTAGGTGATATTTGGCATAAATACCACGAGTGATATTTCAAAATTGTTATACGTAATTTGAGACAATTTTGAAATATCACAAGTGGTATTTATGCCAAATATCACCTACAAATCATGCTATTATTTGTTTATACTACTACCGACAAAAGGCTTGTAATTTTCACATGTAGGTATTTCAAATTAAGCTGAAATACCACTGCTCTAAGCCAATCAAATTGCAGAAATTTCTCATGTAGTAGTATCAGAACTTGAAATCTGCTTCGAATTTTGGTTTTTGTCTGTTTTAGCGTTGAATATACATGTACAAAGGTGTATTAATTATAATATTTTTTTATGTTTGCTGTGTTCTTCTTTCACAGACACCTGTTCTGGAAGATTTATTTGGGAATGTACACCCTTTGCCTACTCCGTTTGTTGTAAGTGCATCAGTCTTAATGTGATTAATTTATTATAATACAGGTCTACTTTTCTGCTATAAATCAATGAGTGCTTACCATTTGTATGGAAATCAGGTTATCCCTCGGAAAATTCAAATGGAACAGCTCATCTCGATATTACCCTTTCCCGATTTTACCAAAAGGACCAGAATTTTCTGTACCATTTGTTTGGATTACCTGTGCCAGGCTTCATGTTGAGAGAAATGGACAAATTTACTGGTATTTTGTTACTGATACAACTCAATCCCATTCCCGTTTTCGAGGCCAAAAAAATAACAGTACATGTACCTTACGACAGAAACATTTTAATAGAAAGTTCCATTAAAATGGTAAGTGCTCAGTGTCTACTGCTGTGTCTGCTTCATACATACATCAGTGTGTGTTTACACCTTGATAATTTGATTGCCCTTTCAGCCAGCTACTGAACCCAAGGTTGATAGTATTCGTATGGCTGGATACATGGAGAAGCTACCAGTTAAAAGTAATCAGAAAAAGGTATATGCAGTAATGAAAAACCCTGCCATGAGTATAGTTCACTGATCCCACAGCCCCATCCCCCGTCTGATCCTCCGTCTCTGCAAGGGACGTCTTCACCAGGAGAGATGTCTACACCTTGACGACAGGAATTTCATACTGACGACATAAATCAATGTTTATGTAATAAATTCACTGGCCTGATTGCAAAATGTACTATCTCCACGCTATCAGATGCAACTTTCTTTGCACGACCCCCCCATGCTGTAAATTACTTCACTGATACATGTATCCTAATAGATATCTGTCGATTTTATCTCTCAGGGTACACTAATTAGGAGCTGGAAAAAACGTCATTTTAAGGCTCTCAAAGGAAAGCTGTACTATTATGAGGTACCCACATTTTATAAAAAATCTCACTCAAGTTACAAATGCAGTTATGTCATGAATAAGGCTAAAGCTGTTTCTTTATGTCTTTCTTTGTTTTTAAAACAGGATCATCGTGTTTTAGAACCATTAGGATTTATAAACCTGATCAACTGTTCGGTAAGATGAATTTACCCTTTAACTGATCCACTTGCAAATTCCCCAGGCTGAATCAATATATTTCTTATAAAATTAATGGATGTTTTTAGTAGATAATTATGTGAGCTGAGTTTGCTATTGGTTCTCTCCCATGCTCCGAGAGGTTTTTCTTGGGGTACCCTGGTTTTCCCTTATTCTCAAAAACCAACACTTCCAAATTCCAATTCGATCTGGAAAGCATGGACGTGACACGTTTAAACTTGTTCATAAGAACTCCCAAGTGCTTTGTTAGTAAACAAATTATTGTTAAAAGATCAAAGTATTTTCTCCTTAATGACTGTGATCATTTTATTTATTCAACCTTTTTCGTGAGTATGTATTGATATTGTTTGGAGAAATTTGATGTTGTTCACCCCTGGGACTTAAAAGGTGAACCTTTTTTGTTTGTTAGACTAAAGTACTTCATATAAGCTAGATATGCATTTTATAAATGGCCGAAGTTAAAAGTTGACTGGTTTTGTGTCATCAGGTCAAAGTTGAAGATAAGTTGCTGGATGTTGCGGAAGAGGTGAGTAAACAAACTCTCTGCTAGCGTAACTCTACTCTCCTCTCCCTCGCAGCTGTTTTTGTCTTGTCACACAACACTTCTCCTTGGAGAGAGCATTGCGTGACAAGACAAAAACTGCTGTCTGGGACACTAGCCTGACCCAGTCTCTGTGGCTGGTATTGTTTATTTATGCCTCTGTAGATTAGCTAATGTTACGTTCATGGCGTTGTTACATGTATGTGACCTAGTGTTTACTGACTGTATTTCAAGGGTGTGAAAGGGAAGTCAGTGAAGCTGAGATGTGCTTCGGTTAAGGAAGCAGAAGACTGGAAAGAAGCTCTTGAAGCTGAGTCAGCAGCATCTGTGGATAGCAGCACTGTTCCAGAAGAATCTTCAGCAACTGAGGTACTTATGAAAATAAGCCTGGGCATTTTAGTAGTTTTGCAAACATGTTGGTTTTGGTTTCCTACGTGATTGGATGGAGAATTTCGTGCTACTTTTTCAACCAGTCTACAAATAGCGTGGTCGTTTTCGCGCGCCTGGCGGTTGTTGCCTGTACTGCGTGAGTAGATGCGATTTGACAGTGTCCTATTTCGACCTTTCTCCCAGGGACAAAAGACTGTGTAGCCAGTTGTTCCTTGATTCGTTTCTAAAAGCCGATCACAACATTCTTCTTTTACACTTGAATTAGGTCCGTGTTTCACTGTTTGTCACCGGCAAACAATGTATGAATGTGACAGCTAGAGATATAGAATTTACCTACATGCCCTTTGGCAAGCAGAAAATACATGTATGAATGCATTACTGTTAGTAACAGTTAAAGAAATTTCCTCTAAATTTCAGGGCTTGACGATCATTATTGACTTGGGTTCAAGTTCAGTCAAGGCTGGGTTTGCTCAGGAAAATCGTATGGCTTTATTTATATAAATATTTATTCACTTTTATATTTTCAATAACCATTTTGTTTTCAGCAACTTACTCTTGCAAACTAAGGATATAGCTCGTGCTAAAACAGTGTTCACATGGGCTCTTGAAAAATGGCCCGAGACGCAACGTCTTGTATAAAATAAGGTAATAACGCGTTACAAAATACCGTGCCAAACATGCTCGGTTGATAAAAGAGTTTATTACATCACTGATCAACTAGAAAAACGGGTGGGGATAATTCATGATGCCTGACAGGAAAGTAGAGCAGGAACAAACTGAAGAATTTTGTGCGATGATTTTTCCTAACAACTAATTCGTCTTTCTTTCTGTCTCTTTTGTTCATGTGCTTTTTGCTTAGCTTGGCCTCAAGTGATATTCCCATGTGTCATTGCTATGGATAAAGAGAATCCGTAAGTTTTCATTCACTCTCCAAGGTTTATGGACGTTCCTGTATTCATTGTTTTTTCTTCGCAAGTACCCCGTTGTTTGTTAGTGGGCACCTTCCATGAGGCAAGACCAGTTAATTCATAGATAGAGTACTGTCCTGCTACTTAATGGTATACACCGTAGTCATGGGTTTTGAGTAAAAAGTATAGAAAGCAGCCTGTTTTGTTTTCAAACCGACCTGTTCGGACCGTTGAAGGCAAGTTTGAAGTGGGCGTAGACCTTGGAGTGCGAGACACACGCGATAGGGGAAGACACGTGTCTCGTACTCCACGTGCGCTTCAAGCTTTGCTTCGCTTGTCTGAAAAACGCGATAATATAACGCCTTTCCTGCATGCAGGCTAACTTTTGTTAAGCGTCCTTACTTTGTTTTGTCATGTTTGTTTGTTCTTGCAGAGAAAACTGTAAATACGGGCATGGTGCTCTTCTTCCAGAGACAAGAAAAAGCTCAAGTCTGCGTTTCCCGTTAAGAAAATCACTGAAAATTGACAAGGTAAGTTGTGCGAAGAGACAGCATTACCTGCGCGTTAGAGGCATAAAAAGTATGGGGTGCGAAATAGGCACACATTTCCCGTGCAACCGTTACATAGGCTGAAGACATCCGTATAGAAAAGGTCTTTTCATTGGCTCTCTTTTCAATAGTCTTACTTCAGGTTTTACTTCAGGCAGTCGTTTATAGTTGTTCAAACTTTCAAAAAAGATGGAGCAACGATATTGTACCATGATAATAAACAGCTCCTGGGGTTACGATCTGCCGCTCAGTGACTTGTTTTGAATAGTTTTTCTGCTAGTACAATTGAACCCCCATTAAGCGGCCACCCTCAGTTAAGCGGCCTGTAATCAAAGTCCCGAAATAAGTGTAGAAAAGAATGGGAAATTAAACCTCCTCATTAAGCGGCCGTGGTCACCTTTGGGCCGTCCCAACGAGAGTTCTCCCATTGTTGTCACCTCAATTAAACGGCCATCAAGCGCTTGATACACTTAGTTTCGCTTCATTTCAAGAATAAGATGAAGGAAAATACACTGGGACCAAGACAGAAGGTGACGACCGATTGTGCACCAGTAATACTCCTCCGTCGTTCGTTTGTCGCAAAATTAATTGATGTTTCTGCTAAAGATTCTGCTAATTTATGACAAACCTCTAACAAGCGGCCAACCTTTATTAAGTGACTACTTGCCGGTACCCCGAGGGTTGCCGCTTAATGTAGGTTCAACTGTATTCTAGAATTTTTCTGAAGCAAATAATTAACTGCGAAGCTTATGTCTCTTTTCAGCTCAAGGTCCATACAATGGATCTTATAGGAATCCTGGAACATTTGTTTGACAAACTCAAAGTCGATCCAACAAAACACAAGGTACAAAAAAACTGCATCAGAATCACTTTGCATTTGTGGGTCACAGCCAGGCACCAGTGCTTCTTGCTATGGGCCATTTTCAAGTTGAGCCTGAGACTGGGTGGGAGGTCTCTCGAGTTACACTCTGGGACCGTTTTGGGGAGGCTTCTTTCATTCGTCAATTTAGAAACGAGAAGAAAACTGGGCCGAGTTAGCTTTTGCAAAGAATTATGGGACTGTTATTAGGGACAGAGATAACGGCACGTTTCCAGTAACTATCCTAGAAACAATTGTGGGACGCATTTCGGCTCAAGTTCACTTCACGTTTCTTAAGTAGCGAAACTGGCTTTTTCAAAGTTGCGTAGGAAACTGGGTCCGACTTCGTCACCCAAACAGTCCGATAGTACTATTCAACAATTGCAGCATCGATCCTGTTTCAGGCCCGTTAGCTCTAACTGGCCAATTGGAACAGAAATGATAATGTTTGTTCCATTGCAGGTGATAATGACATTACCGCATGGCTCAGGGCCACAGGAAAAGGTAGGCAAACAAGTTTTAGAGGTGGAAACTTCTAAACAGAGGAGAAAAATTCTAGGGTTTATCAGTGGCACATTCTGGATACCCTGCGGAACATTTTCATCCTTTTGTTAGAGATTCTGACATTCCCTAGCCTGCGCCTCTGCTCGCCGGGGAGACGCTCACGACACCGAGTTTCTACAATGTACCATCCCATGTTCACGCTATACAAGACACAGGCGGTCCAAACTCACGTTACGAAAAAAGGGCGTAAAATAATTTAGATGCCACAGGTGACTTTTGTCTTTGGTACCGATGATGCTTAACTAGACGCACTATCACCTGTAATTTTGTACTGTTCATAATGGCCGATATTTATCTTATGGTTGTATTTTTTTCTTATCTGTAACACAGGAGGAGCTTGTGGAGATATTGTTGGATCACTTCCAAGTAGAGGCTTGTTACCTCCAGGAACAGGCTGTGTTGGCCATGTACTCTTACAGTGCTATTTCAGGAATAGTTGGTGAGTTGTACAGTTTTATGCTGCATCCTCTTAGACTATGAGCAGTCGCTCTTTTTTCTTAATCCATCGAGCATAACGCGCAAGAGACGAAAATGATCACGTGCGTGGCGCATGGCACGAGGCGAAGAGAGACTGCTCGTAGTCTAACATCCTCTTGAGCAGGGTTGTCAAAAAGATTTTAGGTAGCAGGAGAATAACAGAAAGTAGCCAGCATGTGTTTCCCGGCGGGGCCGGTAGGGGAAGACATATCACTATTGATATAAACAGTTCAATCCAGGTTAGTAGCAGCTGTCAAACATGATAGCATCGATACTGCGTCTGAATTACCAAGTGAAACTTTGGTGGAAGCATGCAAAAGTGGAAAGTGAGAGGCAGTAAAATTAAATGCAAATCAGAAATAAATTGGTTCGATCAGGAATGCGAAACAGGAAACCTGCAGTCCCTTGGGGACAAAATTTCTCATAACTTTAATAATTAAAAACTGAGACAACTACTGCGAGACAAAAAGAAGAGGTTCAAACAAACTTGTTGACTGAAGAAACGGGAGTCTATCAGCAAAGCCATGTCTAATATCGATATGCAGAAATCGAAAGGGACCTGGCGACAGATAGGAAAAATCTTTAACTTAGGAAAAAGGAAAACACATCAAACTGAAACATTGAGTACGGAACAGTTTTATAAATACTTTTAGCAACAGAATGCGACCCCTCTCAATAATATAATAGAAACGGAGATGAATATTGAAACCCACAGTAACGAAAGAGTAGAAGGCCCAGTTGATTATCCAATAACTGATGAAGAGTTCAAAGCCGCAATTAACAAACCGAATGCAAAAAAATTTCCAGGTATCAATAATATAATTATTAAAGGAAGCAATAAGAATCGGAAAGGAAGCCATTAAAGGGCATTAAGTAAATTTATTTATTCCAATCTTACATACTGGCAAATACCCTGCTCTTTAGAGTTTTAGCCTCATTGTACCTATTCATAAGAAGGATGATCAATCCACTAAGAATGTGTCTCCCAGGTGGGGGAAAACACATCACTAAGGATATGTGTTTCCCAGGTGAGGGAACACATATTACTAGGGATAAGTGTTTCCCAGGTGGGGGAACACATATCACTAGGGATATGTGTTTCCCAGGTGGGGGAACAAATATCACTAGGGATAAGTGTTTTCCAGGTGGGGAAACACATATCACTAGGGATAAGTGTTTCCCAGGTGGGGGAACACATATCACTAGGGATATGTGTTTCCCAGGTGGGGGAACACATATCACTAGGGATAAGTGTTTTCCAGGTGGGGAAACACATATCACTAGGGATAAGTGTTTCCCAGGTAGGGGAACAGATATCACTAGGGATATGTGTATCCCAGTTAGATAAGGTGCTTCACGTATAGTAACATATCGATTACGATTAATACAATTTCTTTTTCTTTTTTCATTTTTACAACTTTGTTAATCGTCCATTTTTTTTGCTTCTTTTTAGCAATATGTTTGGCGCCAAAAACCTTAAGGTAGCCGGTGATAGCGCCGGTTTGCGGCGCATTTTGACATCACATCTCTGTTCTTGAGTGGGAACTCCCCTTAAAAATAAAGGTGGCATCTTCGTTTCTCAAATGGTGTCCATGATTTGATTTGTAGTTTGGTCCTAAACTTCTTTCGTCTCCAGAGCTTTTCAGCTAGAACTTGGGAGGGGCGGAAAAGACCTGGGTATGAGGTTGACTCTCCTTTGTAGCCACCTAACCCATCCTGTATCCTCTCCTTTTGTAATCAATCATGTTTTACACTGAGTTAAAAAAATATTGTACTTATTCTTTTTTTTGTTATCATTTTCAGTGGATATTGGGGATCATATCGACGTTATCCCGGTAGTTGAAGGTAAAAATCGCGTTTTATGTTTTCCTTAAGCTCACATCAAGTTACTAAAATTATCAATTTGTTTTTTATTCAACAAAAAAGAGTATTAATGGGAAACCTTTTCCAGAAATTGGCACCCAAATTTCTGACAGTTAAGGAGAGTCAAAGCTACTACCTGTAGGAATTTTTTGGTTTTTTTTTGCTGCACGTGCAAAGTTGCTTTTTTGCTAATAAGACCTATTGTTGTTTTTCACCGTTCTCCGGCGTGGCTTTCGCCGCTTAGCATTACACGATTCTATATTTCGTTTGAACAAACTTTAATTATTATCGAGAGCTTCGTTTTTAGCCCTGGCTAAATCTATATATTACTAAACCGTAAAATATTATAACTCAATGCAGGGTGTATGATTGAATCTGGGACTACAAGGCTTCCATACGGAGGAAAGCAGATTACAGACAGTTTTACAAGACTACTGACAGAGAAGGGAGTACGGTAAGACACAGCCAAATAATAAGTTGTTTTTAATTTGGCGTCATAGCAGCTACTTAAAGTAATTACTTTGGCCAACGAACCAACAGGAGCTGCAAGCAAACACCTCTATCTACAATCTTGGACAAAGCTGTTGCGAAAATTGTATACATGGGGAGCATTTTCTACACATCGTAACCGTACCGATTCTCCCCTCCCCCCTTCCCCCTGGAAGCTAGTATTGGTGGGTCTCCCAAAGAAAGCCGGATCCCTGAGTGTTTGTAGGAAGCCGTTGATTTGGAAATAGTTTTGTCGCTTTAGGTAGTGCGCATTGACGAAAAAAATTTCTCAAGTATTTTTGTCCCGGATTGTGGCGTGTAGTTCGAGTACACGCAAGGAAGCAGAGTCTTGTTCTGGCTTGTTGCTTGGAAAGTGGCGCCAATTTTCGCCAATCGTCAGTTCAGTTGCGAAATCTTCGCGCGTTTTTCAAAGGATGTTTTTACCCTGACTTTGAGAGGTATCTTTTTTGCGTAGTCGTGATTGCCTCGGAGATGGCCTGAAAGCGGTTAAGCACGTAAAGAAAAGCTTCCGGCATCCACTCTAGATGCGTTCTTCTGATAATTTTCCTTTTCTTTTTTCGATGTTAGGTTTTTTTCAGAAGTGGAATCCTACATCTCTAGAGCCATCAAAGAAAAGGTATTAAAGCCTCCACAACCTTGCGAAAACTAACGAATACGACCCTCCTTTCTTTACAAACCACGCCTGCAGGTCTCATTTGGTGAGAGTTCTTGACACATATTTTCTCTTTCTTAATGTCTTACCCACTCTTGGTTTTCAGGTATCGTTTGTCGCGAGACAAGTAGATCAAGAAGAAGAAGAAGTAGATTGTTCAATGGTCGTGGATTTGGGAAAGTACTCTATTCCTGGCGGAACGAGGTATCTTTTTACACTTGGCTTAACTGGTGTAGTTTGGAACTGTGTATCGCTGATAGTTTTGCGTTACCCTTGCCTAAGAATTCTCTATGCTTTTCCGCTGGCTAGAAATCGCTGGTAAACCAACCATTCTAGTTGATATAAATGTAAAAGGACATTCGCTTGAAGGTTGAATGTGTTAGTGAACCAAAATTTGCTCCAAACGTTTTAAAAACGGGCTAAACTTTCTGGAAGATGTTGCCTAGGTGTTACTTGACTAATCTGTGTTTTGAACAGGGTTCTTACAGAGTCCTTAATTCTTGAAAAAGTCTCCAAATTTTCAGACCAGTTTTCCAGGCCTGGAAAAAGTTTCAAACGTAAAGATGAAGTCTATAAAAGCGGGGGGAAAATTGGCTTTTTAAAAAAAGACTGCACTGATTGGTTTAAAAAAATTTTAACCAATCAGAAGTCTTTTAAAGCTGGTGTCCTTATCAGTCTAAACGCTTTGTCACATTATTTCTTCTCCTTTTTCAAGGGAAGTGACCGTAGACTCTGCAAGACACCGCTGTACCGAAGGACTGTTTAAACCGTCCGTCTGGGGTAAAGATAATCCGGGAATTCATGAGTTGACAGTCAAAGCCATCATGGCCTGCAGTATTGACATGCGCAAACAAATGTGTCGAAATATCTACCTGAGTGGGGGAGGGTCCATGTCTCCAGGTTTGTTTTCGAAAGTTTATCATAACTAGAAGCGCGTTTGCGGGTGACATAAATGAAATCCCAACCAAGAATTATCAACCCCTCTGACGTTTTAGTTGCGTTATAAATTGGAGCAGCATTTCTTCGTTTTGTGATAGAGCACGTGTCTGTTTTTTGCGTCATGAAACATTGAAATGTAAACCGGAGTTGTTTCACTCAAGGAATTTTTGAATACCTTACTTCACAGTCAGAGCAGATGATGAAAACCCATTACCCCGGTAGTACTGTGTCTACAGTACTGTCATCTGCATTTATTACGAGTGACAGCGCGTTAGATTTTAGGTTTGTTTTTAAGGTTTTTCTTCTCATAAAATTCGTTAACTCCGCCTTAGGCTATTACTCCATTTCTACTCAGTGCTCGTAGAACTTCACTACCTGAAAACTTTTAGGTGTCAATAGAGAGGAGAAGTCGTTACGTCACGTTGCCATGGTAGCAAACCTTCTGGATCGCAACAAACCGTGGTCCTGCAAATATGGCAGAAAAAAAACGAACAAATTGACATGACGTGTATTACTTATACTCAGGAACAAACGGGTAGCCCATACAATTCTTCCATCGTTCGACAATGCAATTAACCGTCTCTGTCAAGAAAGATTGTTAAAATCCAGACCATGGTACCATGGTAACGTGACGTCACACTTCTCCTCTATACTATCAGAACTTTGCTGAGAAACTACTTGCTATCATCAGAGAACGAAATGATTGCACCGTGTGCATGTTTTGTTATCTGTTTTTGACTCCTGAATTGTTTTCGCTTGATTATCGTTATTATTATTTTGTCATTTTAAGGTCTCGCTGAACGGCTCCAAGCGGAAGTAAGCCAGCTTACGCCTTTCAACTCACACGTGCAGGTAAGAAATAACAAGAAACGTGAAAAGAACAGTAACGATAAGATATATGATGATCTTTGATTCAGAGTTAAAAGTTGATTGCACTGTAGTGCTGAAAATTGTACTTCATCCGTCTTGTTTTGACATCCGCCTAGAATGCGCAAAGGGGACGTATGAAGAATGAGACGCCTCACATCTCCCCAAATCCACCCTTTAACCCTTTAAACCGTAAGATCAAAATTGAGATTCTCATTTACTGTCCCTATACTTGTTCAATAGAAGTAGTGGGGAGAATTTGTTGAAGTATCAATTAGACTCATCTTCCCTGATCATATACTCAATTCTCATGACCACTCTGTTTTCTAAAGCATTGATATTATAAGGAGAAATTTGATGCTGATCACTCTTAGGGCTTAAAGGGTTAATGCTAGGTCATAATAGGGAGCTTAAGCAGCGACGTTTTTGAGCGACGCACGTCAACCGGAAGTGAGGTATTTTCCCTCTTAACATGCCTTGATGATATAAAATTTGTATTCCTTAGCTTCTTTACTGTTATAGAGGCGATTTGACTGAAAATGTGCGCAAAACCACCGTCAAAAAATGAAAAAAGGCCACTTCCGGTTGACGTGCGTCGCTCAAAAACGTTGTTGCTTAAGCTCCCTAATAGTTTTCACTTGCGACGCAAACACAAGCATAAGTGTCTCGCGTCAAGTGAATTGAAACGAGCACAAACACCTGAAAAGGAAATATCGTGATTTAAGTGCGCTTGAGCCGTTTTTACGATGAAGTAAGGACTCTGATGTTTTTGCCAGTGCCCTGTCTTGTAGAAATCTCTCTCTCCCCACCGCGTATCGCCTTTTCTCGCGTGGGGTGATTTTCACGCGCGCTCGCGTTTCGCTCACTCAGGAAAAATGGGGGACTACTCGTAGACTACCTGTCTTGTGTTTCAGTCGCCAGTGGATAGCGTTATCCACTCGATAATCCACGATCCAGCGGATACGTGTTAGGGAAACAAACTGCGTCATCTTATGGATAGAAACTTATCCAGTGGGTAGCGTCGATTTTTCTCCTGTTGAACAACTGAGGCCATGATATTAACTCTTGCTATCGCTTTCGCTGTTTTTTATTTGTCGCTTGGTTGAGAAAAAAACATTTTTCTTTTTATTCTACGGGTCGCAAAACGCAAACGCGCATGCGCAAATCTTTCACAGCAACATTTCTTCACCTGCTTAACGGTCTGTTTTTCGTTACCTTGGAAACCAGGTTCACGCAGGAGTTGAACGTCAGTACGCTGCGTACATTGGAGCCTCAGTGGTTGCCAAGCTCCCTCTGTTCACGGAACTGTGCGTGTTTAAAGAGGACTGGGATGAAATTGGTCCAGACGCTCTTGAAAAATGGCTAACGTTATAACTGGCTGTTGTTTCCTTGCGTAAACGAATGTAGAGACATATCATAACAACGTAACACTGCTACTCGTGAGATCAAAATTGAAGACAGATAAGCCCTTTATGAAAGACAGAAACAATGGACTTTTTCAGCGAAGGTGATTTTTTTGGGATCTCTTATAACTGAGAGGTCCCCAGTCGTTTCACTAGAACTTCGTTTCGCTACAAGTCATTTCGTTGCATTGTGATGTTGATTTGCTGCAAAATATTTTTTTCGTTTGGCTGTATACTAAAGTAAATTTTCTTCATAATAAAAGTTAAGTCCCTTCATACCATCAGTTTATGGTAATGATATTTTCGTGGGATCCTTCTTCCAAAATAATTTTTCTCCACGTAGTTTTGGGGGGAGGAGTGGGGGGGGTGTCTGTGTTTGCCACATTTTCGGAGTTTTCTAGACACTCTATCCGGACAATATGTGGCGAAACGACCTTGCAGAGAAACGACTTTGTCGGGAAATTACCGGTAAATCTTATAGTGACTTTCTAAACCATATAAACAATTTTTTTCTTGCAATCTGCAAAGAACCCAAACGCGTACTATTGTCTTTAGATTGAATGCTCAGACAATTTATATCGGCCTTATAGTGCATAAGTTAAGACATCGACATGGGATTTGTCCGTTAAAAAACGAATTTTGAGCTCAAGAACTAAGATTAATTTCCACAACCGGCCGAATTTGTTCAAAAACAGTAGTAAGGTTGCGGTTTTGTAATGCATTAAGGCAATGTAGTTGGTGTCATAGGACGAATAAATTTTTTGGATAGTGATCTTTGTCGCTTGTGTGCATGTCGTATTCGGTTTTTATTTGGAACTCCTCCTGCATGAAAGCTTAATGTGTGACCTTCGAAAAGACACATTGTTTAATAACTATTTCGATTTTGAAAGACTAGGAAGTTGTATCTCTGGAAGGGGGACCATTATTTCCCAAACGTGGTAATGGCATCATCGTTTTACCCGGGCGATCTTCCTGTATTCACAGCTATGAGTAAGTTAGCTGTACTAAAAGAGAATATTCTCTCTTTCTGTACCCACACGTGACTACTGGTATCCGTATCAGAACAGGCTATATGTATAAGGAACCAAAACAGCTGAGAACTCAGCAACCAAGATCCAAGAATGGACACGCAACCTCGTTCCTAGAGAAAGACTCCCTCTCTTGTTCCGCGGGCACAACTAGGAGAAAACCCCGGGAACGAGGGTGATGAATATGGCTGCGTCGACTGCGTCGTTCAGAGATTCAGGTCAAGCACTAGCCCTTGGTAACCTCTCATACCCGAGTCGTTCTGACGATAGGCTGGAAGTAGATATGAATGTTAATTTCCCCGATTATGTCTAAAATTTAAATGAGTTACATCCTTGTGCTTTGTCGTGGCGATTTTAGTGAACCTATATTTTTCACTGAGGAAAACTGTGAAAATAAAACTTTCTAAAGAGGCCCTTCATCTGACTCTCTTTTACTCATTTCCTAATTTCTCTATTTCAGAATTCAAGGAAAAAAAACTATGTTCGTTACATTGGCTTCCTGTCAAATTTCGTGTTGATTTTAAAATACTCCCTCTTACTCCTAAAGCCTTTCTACGGTCCGTGGGCCTGGTTACTTGATTGACTTGATTGCTATTATAGAACAGCTGCGCTATGATCTCCGTTCAGCCAGCGGTCTTATCTTAAAGACTGAACAAGATTTTAGTGGATCGTGCCTTTTCATCTGCGGCCCCCGAATTCATGTAACAATCTTCCCCTTCACTTCTTCTTGACGACAATTTTGAATGTTTTAAATCTTTACTTGAAACGCATCTTTTTAGACTAGCTTTTCATATGTAATGTTTTTCACCCGCTTTGTAATATATTTAGTCCTTTAATTTTTATTTAAATTTTTAACGTTGTTTACTTTTTAGCCTTAATTGCTATGTTCATTTTAGCTTTTATTTTCTTTTAACATTTAAAGCATCAGTTGTTCTCTTCTCCCTTCCCATCACCCCCTGCTCCCGCCGTGCGTTACGCGCGAAGACGACTGGGGACGAGTCAATGTTTATTTTTTCGTTGAAACACTATTGAAGTTGAGATAGCTTTTGATCTGTTCGATCGTTTTTTCTCTAGCTCTCTCCCTCTCTCTGTGGAGTCTATCTTTCTTCCCCTCGCTGTGAAAGTAAATTACCTAGAGAATTCTACTCAGCTACAGCGTCCTTATTTAAAATAAATATTTTCAGCGGTTTCTTAATATAACTGGATGACCGTTTATTAAGCTTTCCAGGCTTCATAAACAATCATGCGTCAATAAAGAAATAGAAATATGAGTTTTCATCGAAAAACTGAGACAGGTGTAATAAGACTTGCGTAATTTTTTAAACAAGACTGAATATATGCAAAGTGCGAATTTTTCATACTGTAAGGCAGAAGGTCAGAAATTTGCTCACACCTTAGTATATGGATTTGGTTGAGTTCATGGGGTTTTTTTAAGCTCAGTGCGGTTGATGGATTATTTACAAGGTGTTAACAGGTAACGGTAACTACGGCAGGACATCGTGGTTTCGCCATCTGCTTAAGTTATAAGCCATCAAGTGATGAAGTCGCTCCGTATGTCATATGAACAGAAGAAGTTAATGCGGTATTTTTGACGAGCCATTCCGCCCTTGAATTCAAAACTGTTTCCAAAAGTTAAGTGAAATTGTAACTCCATCTTGTAAATTACCAATAGGTTCTTTACAAACTCCATACCATGTCTACAACAAACACGGCTAGCGGAAATTGGCGGTATAACTTGGACAATATTATGTACATTGTCAACAGCTTCTTGTCCTATTCCAGCATTATGCTAAACATTGTAGCAATACATGCCCTCAGAAAGACATTTTCGCTACCAACAACGTTAAAAACATTGCTTCTGAGCCTCGCTATTTCTGATCTTGGTGTAGGATTGTTTGTCCAACCTTGGCGCATCGCAGGTTTGGCAATGGGGTTACTTCAACACGAAGGAGAACGAAACATTATCGTGTATAGAGCTTACAAAATAACGATGAATATATTTTATTATGCCTCATTCCTTGGTGTCATGTCTCTAGCAGTGGAGAGATTCTTGGCCATTCATCTTCATCTCCGATACCAGAGACTTGTGACTCACAAGCGTGTTGTTACCATAGTGTTCTCACTTTGGGTTATAAGTGTGTTCCTTTCGTTGTTTATGTTTGAAATTCGGAAAGTCCGCCTTGTTATTTATACCACTGTTGAAGTTTTTTGTCTCATATCTACTGTATTGTTATTCGTGAAGATTTATTTAACTGTTAGACGACACTCAAGGCAAATACAATCTATACAACCCGCGGGAGAGCAAAATAGTGTCCCGCGAAGGAAAAAATCTGCCGTTGCTACGTTTTACGTGTACCTTATGTTTTTGGCGTGTTACCTACCACAAAACTGTCTACAGATAGCGGCTATCTGCCATGAATCTCAAGATACCCTGTATGATAATTTTGAAATCTATACTTTGACGCTGGTGTTTCTTAATTCGTCTCTCAATCCACTGATATACTGTTGGAAGATGAAACAAATTCGAAAGGCTATTTTGAACGTTCTGCGAAATATGAATCCAAGACACATTTAACGAAATCAATAAGGAAACTCAAAATCGAATTAGCAATGTAAGGAACGTTTTTTGTTATACTCTGCTAAACTCGTTGTAGAATGTTCCAGGCGTGCGGATAGTGGAGTGCGGCGCTAGGGAAGAGAGCGAGAAAAAAATCACCTTGTTTCTTTTTCTGCTCGCATCTCTTTGCGCTATCCCCACGATCTGAACGCCTGGAATTGGCTAAACTTGTTGTGATTATTAACTTTGACTAGAACAGAAAACATCGGTAATCCCTCACAGCTACAGTCTTATTACAATGGGAGTGGGGTTGGTTTTAAAAAAAACCCTAAGCATTTTTCTATGTTCAGTGCCCCCGCAGGGATTTCGCCCAGAAGGCGAAATCAAAGAGGAATCCTGGTAGCTCATGCGTATATAAAGGAAAGTACTTGCAGTTAAAATATGCAGTCGGTCTACCAGAAAAATCTCGATTTGCCTGAACAGGGGCCGCGCGGAATCATTGGGTAATGATGACGTTTCAATGCTGAAGGCTGCACGCCCGCAGTAAGAAATGGTTAGGATGACGTAAAACAGAAAATTCCCAAAGGGACCGGGGTTGTCATTTGTTACCTACCACAAAACTCTATTGTGGCAGCCCTGGTCTGCCATTCCAGAGCCAGTAAACAGGGTACCGGTAGATTGATTGAGCATTTATTATTGTATACTATGACGCTAGTGTATGTAAATCCACTAATATACCGTTGGAAAATGAAACCCAGACGACAATCTATCATGAGCATTCTACGAAAAATCTTTTCCAGTTACAACTTATGAAAACCGCTTATAGTGTTCTCTGTTCTATATAGACTAAAACGGAGTGTGCATTTCAACTAAAAGCGTTGTACATGCATACACATGTATACTTTATTTAACCTCGAATTTACAATAGCTAAAAATAAGCTAGTATCTTCGAGTTACAAGTATAGTTCTAAATCAGGGCCGTACCTAGGATTTTTTGTCTGCGGGGGCAAACTCGGTTTTCGTGAGATTTCGGACCAATATAGCTACAAGAAACAGCCCAGCAAAATCAGACACTATGTTAGAAAAAAAACATTTAGTTTTCCTGGCGGGGGCAACTGCCCCCTTCGCCCCCCCGCTATGTACGGCCCTGTAAATACTACTAAAATTGTAAAATTACAACATTCTAAAACTTTAAACTACTAAAACGAGCCATACTGTAGAATCTTGCGCGAGAAATCAGAAAAGTTAGGTGTTCTAAAAGAATCCGGAAGAGAGGTCAATAGTTTAGAAGCCATGTTCGAAAAGGAGTGAAGAGATTAGGGAGTAGTTTTCGGAGACGGTAGAGACAACACATAATTCCAGCTTAGACTATAGGATGTGGACCGGAGAATAAACATATATTTCTTAGATAGCCTGGGTAGCAGGTTTTTATGCTTAGTAAATATCTTAATTAACACATGCGTTTGAGAAACTATTTATAATAATGTGGAAGCTATAAAAATTAATAATCACCCCTCTGCGGGGCTTTTGCACGTAAATAGTCTTATTAAAAAATGAACGAACTTTGTCACAGATTTGTCCTACAGTGGAACCCCGTTAATACGGTCATCAATGGGTCAAAAAAATTGTCTGTATTAAAGGGGTGACCGTGTTATAGGGGCAGGCTCAAATTTCATGACTTGAGGGCCGTAATGACAAAGTACATTTAAATTTTCTAAATTTTGAACAAGTGGCCGTATTAATGGGGTGAAATGACAAGATATTCTACTGTTTGAGATTTTAAAATGTGTCCGTTGGTCGTGTATAACGGGTGACCGCATTAACCGTGGTTTTTTTAAGGAAATGTAGGGCCGTTTTACCGGGCCGCAAAAAAGTGGCCGTAATAAGGAGGTGACTGTAAGGCGGGGTTCCACTGTAATTTGTAATAGCTATGTTGAAGGCGCTGTGACGTCACGGTTGACGTCACGGCCCCTCTAATTTGTAAAACTGCGTCATACTTTGCAATAACAAAGCAACAGTAATAAAGCAAGAAATGGCAAGATTTGTAATAACTTTGCGTATAAATCGTAATTTACGGATTGTTGGTTATCCATCTTCATCTTAGATACCATAGTCTCGTGTTCTTACTTTTGTGTTCTTAAGTTGGATAGTGCGTGTTTTGCTTCTGTGAATTGCCCTGTCGATAAGATAATCCGGCGATATAAACCATTGGTAAAGTATTACGACAGGCTTTCGTAAGAAGGAGGATCAAAGGAAGGAGGCGGAGCATCTTGCTGAGGAATGCCATAAGGTGCAGGGTACTGCACCTGTAAGGGCGGGGCCAAAGGAGGTGCAGCAGGATCGTACATGAAATATATACTATCGATATCAACTGGATCATATCGGCTGTCATCATCGTCTGCATGCCTGGCGGAGACATCAGCTGCCACTACTGCATGCCAGCCGCGACTTGCGAGAGCGCTGATTAAATGACACAGCATACTTCTGGCGTGGATTCCGTCATGGCGACCTTCCTCCCCCGGAGTCCAGGGCTTGCCCTTCAGTGAGAACTCCATGTTGTCAACATGTTGCTGCACCCATTGAGTTCCAGGGGTGTATTGTGATCGGATGACCTCTTTGCATAGCTAGATAAGTATAACAAGAATATAGGGGATAAAATAATTTCGCCTCTTAAAGAATGGCCTTAAAATCAAATTTCTTGGGAAAAACCCCAACCGGCTCATTACATGTCTCCATGAAGTACAAAAGCTTTTACGTTTCCGTTTTTCTTTTGATTGATTTAACAGCGAACGTTATATATCATCTACGATGTGTCTTGCTGCTCATTCGTGCCTGTGGTAAAATTGTGTGTAATGGCCACAAATTTTCACTTTCACTACTGCGCTCTAGTCTTTTGGATGGAAATTAACGATAATCAAAACAGATCATGAAGCTTCCTTTGATCAATTAAAAATGCCCGGTAATTCAATAACACCGAACAATCTGGGCTCAAACTAAATCTTCTAGAAAATGTCAGAAAAACGTTTTACCACGAAACAGATAAAGTTTGACAATTTTTTAAAGTCCATACGGGTTCGAACCAATTAAATAGGGAGACATGTATCAGGGGCGGATCCAGGATTTTTTTTAGGAGGGGGTGCACTCGTCTCTTGCTATACTTCAACACCAATAAACCAAATAGTTTTTTTTATGCAGAATACAAGTTGTATTAGAAAACCGTAAGTCATCTCGGGGGGGGCCCCCCTGCACCCTCCCCCTAGATCCGCCCCTGTGTATTGTAGGTACAAAATACTATTGGACGGGGGTTGCATACCTTCATGATGTCGTCTGATGTATTGATCAGCCAAAGATTGTTATCACCATTGACGCTCAGACAGAAAACTGAGGTTTGTCTCGACTGGGACTGTCTAAAAAGCAGAGAGCTCTTATCGGACACCTTCTTGGAGCTGTCAATTGCAGCAACAAGGCCCCACCCAAAAGGTAGGAGAGCTTCCATCACTTTAATGACCAGAAGTTTGGATTTTACTCCTTTGCTTCCAGAAGCACACCATGGGCTTCCTCGTAGCTTGAACTGCCAACTATCTGCGTAACGGGATTCTTCCTCAATGCCTTTTGGCCAAACAGACCGGATGGTACTTCGGATGACGGAAACGAAATCGTCGGGAGCACCGATGACCCTCAGTAAGTCGGAACTGTTGAAGCTGATCGTGAACTGCTCCGGAGGCGACTGCCCTTCTGGTATTAAGTTTGGGTGGTAATCAAAGAAAAAAGTGTTGCTGTCACTTCGGATGTTGGAATTTCCATATAAATTCCATTGTTTCAGTATCAGATCACTTATAATTGTCTGCAACATCGCTTCTGAATGAACCGCGTCTGCGCTCTCTGAAAACCATGGAAAGCCTTTTAACTTTATCATCAGTACATTATTCTTGTAAGTCCATTTCTGTATTCCATTTGGCCATGATTTTTCTATGGCATCTTTAAAGACTTGGTGGAGCTCACTTGGCGCATTGAGTACCATTAAACTGTCAAAACCACTCAACCCAACAACAAGAAATGGCTGAGGTGAAAAATCTACCAGTGGTGGAACTCTCTTGAAAATCCACGTCGTCAGATCAAGTCTCTGATATATGTTGCACGATAGGTGAAGCCTCCATCCATTCCTGTACAGCATATACAACATTCTTTCCGCCATTCTTCTACATCCTAATGCATCGTTTGACGAAGTCGCAGCGCTAAAAGGATTGCCTTTTAACTTGAACTCGTAAACTCCATTGAGCTTAAAAGCTTCTTTTTGAATGCCCTTGGGCCACGCTTCTTCTATAACCTTGCGCATAATAGCTGCCTCCGATTCACCTCCACAAATAAGGTGAAGAGTATCTCCACCATAAAGAGCTACACACATGTATTGAAAGCCTTCTGGTCGAGGAGGCAATTCGAGGTTGCTACTTTGATTATCCGCCATATTCTACTGCCTATCGATAAGACAAAAAATTTATAAACTTTACCTCTTACATGCATTTCACCACGCAATGATTGCGTATAAATGTTCCCATAATGATGATAATTAAACAGATCATTTTATTTGCTAGTTGTTTTTGAGTTACGGTCAAGCCTGCAATCTTGGACAAAATAAATGGAAAACCTAGACTCCCCCCCTCCCCACCAAATCAAGGATGGGAAAATGGCGTATTTTTGCCCTTCGCGCGGCTTCATCCTTGATTTAGGGGAGGGGGGGTGGGGTATGCTGTTCCATCTTATTTTGTCCAAGATCGTGGCTTAACGGACACCCGCTTCATACGGACCCCTCATTATTACGGACAGTTTGCTTTGTCTCTGGGAAAAGAAAGGCCTTACATTTTCTCTAAATTCAAAACGCTTAATACGGACACTTCCCATGGCCCCTTCAGTGTCGGTTTTAACGGGATTTGACTGTATTTCCTCGAATAACCACCCACTTAAGCTCGATTACCAGCCGCTGTTCGGGAGATGAGCCCACTCTCCTCCCCCGAACAGAAGGCTGGACGCCAATCTCGTATCCAGAGTCTTCTGGCTTTTTGGTTGGCGGGGCAACGCCACCAAAGGGTAGGTACTTCATATATTATTCCAGGAGCCCATCATTTGTTGCGCTCGTGATTATTCCTTTAGTGTACCGAGATAAGCCAGTCTCAGAAGACTCTGGGTACTAAATTGGCGGTAAAATTAAATTTTGAATTTACGTCACAGACACGATAGGCCACTCACGCGTCCAGCCGTCCCTTCTCGGGGAGGACCGAGAGTGCGGCGGAAATCAAGCCTACCACCCACTCCTCGTCGATAGTAGTACCTGCAGTTTTTGCAAAAGCCTCTCCTCATCTCTTTTCCGTCCTTATTAGTGAGAGTATTCAGTTTAGACTGTTCACAGTCCCCTATTTTTCCGTGTGATCGTCGAGATCGAGCGCGTCTTACCGTTAATGGCGGCCATCTTGATTTTCAGTCGTACCGAGGGGGCGGGCGTCGGGGATTATAGCTCCCAAACCGTCCCCCGCCCCCTAAGTAGATTTGATACTCTTCCCCAGGTTAGACTCGGTACGACTGAAAATCAAGATGGCCGCCATTAACGGTAAGACGCGCTCGATCTCGACGATCACACGGAAAAATAGGGGACTGTGAACAGTCTATATTCAGTTCGACGAAAGCTGCATTCCTTTCTTACTGTTACTTGG
The DNA here is from genome assembly GCA_942486035.1 of Porites lobata. Lineage (NCBI taxonomy): Eukaryota > Metazoa > Cnidaria > Anthozoa > Scleractinia > Poritidae > Porites > Porites lobata. Next base: position 1,631,729 of record CALNXK010000067.1, read on the forward strand.
CTACACCGGTATCAATCTAGAAATGTATTTTTCACTGGTATTCCAAGTAATTAGCCCCACTTGTTTTCTGTTTCATAACTGCCGCACCCCATGTTTCTTGTGTGTCTGCTTGTTTGTATTTCGGGAATTTAAGAGTAAAATGCATTTACGTTCGTCTGAGCGAAGTGAATTAGAACGTGAGGACAATTTTTCGGGCGTTTCTTTCTTCAGCTCTGGATACTGGATCCAAAGCGGGGGGAGGGGGTCCGGAAAACCTTATAACCAAACCCTCACTCCCGCAACCCCCTTCCCCCCCCCCCCCGTCGATTATCTGCCTCTTTTGAATAGACGCCCGGTCGGTACACCAATGCGGGGTAAGTTAAGTTATTTTGCAAGTTATTTTGAAAGGACGGTGCTAATATTGTTCAGCATATCATTGTTTGCATAATTAGCCAAAACACTTTCTGACAGGAAACCTTGAGGGGAAATACACATTAGATCGTGACAGCGTAGCGGTGCGTGACGAAACAAACAGGCGGCATTGCGGCAAACGACCTAAACGCGTGCTAAGACTGATTACTATTTAATGTTCATTTATACGGTTCGAAAGTCGAACTTTACATATACGTACTCAACTCATTTTTATTTAGGTTGACTTTTCTTGACACCTTATATTGGTGCGTGCCTGACAAACTTACTGGTGGCGTAGGAAACGTACAGAAGACATAATTCATGCTTCAAGGTTTCGAAATGAATAAACCTTATCAAATTCATTTATATACGGGGAGAGCCCACCCTAATATCCGCACTATCAAACTACTTGTGGTTATGGCGGTATAAAAACGTGTGTGTGTTTTGAAACGTGTACTCCGTGGAGTTGACGGAGAACCGATAGTGTCGAACATAAATAAATGAAAATGTCCTGCAAAATGTCTTCAGGAATAACTGTTTCCGGCTTCTATTATTCCTGAGTTTAAACCCAGCATTATTTTTTGCCCTTTTGGACCTGCTTAATTTTTTCCGTTTCAAGATGCAACTGCTATTGCAATGCTTGCTAGTCATACTTCAGTGGGATCTCTCGAAATAAATCAGCGAATTAAAGCTATTGTTATATTAGCAATAAATGAAGGCAGAATAATATTTAACAATACGAAAGAGAATTAATATACGTATTACCTTTTGAGCTGTTTTCCCTTGTTTCCGTGCAATCAAACGTTGTCTGAGCGTATTTTTTTTTTAATTACAATATTTGCACACAACGCAGATGAAAGCGACAAAAACTTCGTTATGAGATTTTTATGCTATTACCTCAGTGACATATATAGCGGTGGCATGATGTCATGTATGTGACAAAACACTTATCTTGCGCAATATCGGTTACGAATGCCTTAATCAATTTGGCCTTCGTGGCGGGCGCAAAAAGGGGAGGGAGAGGGGGAAGGACGCCTGCTACGCAGGCTACAATCAATTCCGAAATGACCACCCCCCCCCCCCCCCCCCCGCCCGGTCATTTGTCAACAGTGTAGTACGAGGAGGCTCTGCCCCCCGAGGCCAGGTCCTGCCCCTGACCCCGGGGAGGGGTACTCCCCTACAGACCCTCTTCGGCCTTTGTAGGTCTTTATAGCCTAGGAGAGCTTGCTAGCATGCTACAGGGGTTCTGCAGGGACACCCAACTGCGGTTTCCTCCTAAGTACATTCAAAACGCTTTTTAGGCTAGCTGTCCAGAGTTCTTTTAGATCTCTAGAAATGCATTCTGATTGTAGCTCCGCCATAAAATGTGTATCTGTTCGGTCATCCTAGGGCAACTTGAGTCTTTTCGAAAAACCAAGCACTTCAGCATTATTTTCTCGAAAATTTTAGATGCAATTTAAAGTTTGACGAAAGTGAGAATTTTTCTGAATCCTTTCTCTATCAAATTTTCGAATCCGAACAAAATGGGAACGATTAAACTTCAGAAGGAATTTATAAGATACCATCTTCGAAACTTGTTGCTTGCGAACCGCAGACGTATTTCCGGTCGTCGCAAATTTTTTCTCGGCTCGGTTTTTTTCGGCAGGCAAAACTAACGCCGAAAAAACCGGATGCTCTCGAAGAAATAGCCCTTTTGTTTGTTTCGTCACGCAACGCACCTCCCCACAAAGAGGAGCTTTGCGTGACGACCTCTGTGGAAGCAGGCTGTGGAAGGTGCCCGGATATGCAGCACATACTGAGTGGAACCTGGGACCAAGAAAAAAAAACAAGATGGCGCCCGAAATTTGCCATGTTTATTGAGATCCTGGACTTTATGGTAAATCCACCGGTTGTATTCAACTTCAACAATATGGCTTAAACGGCTAACTGCTTGGTGGCTTATTCCTCCTCGTTTGGCTAATTTACATGTATACAAATGTGCCAACTTCAGCCACGGGAAGCTTTAATTACCTCACAGAGCAGCACGCGGGACGTTATTGAGCTAATATTTAAAGGTAGGCTTTCCTGAGTATGTAGAAATTTTGATAGAGACTACCTCTACAAGGTTATGCACACATTTCCTGACTTAAACTCCATATTGCTGGTAGTTGTAGTTGTATGTCATCGGGGTTTCGTGTACTGACTGTACTGGAAAATCAGGATGGGGAATTGGGGATCGGGGATGTGGGATCCCTTTTTGGGGGGAAGGGGGAGGGTGTTTCGATTGATCGCAAAATTTGCTGTCTTGTTTTTAGGGAAAAAGATGATGCCTGCAATTTCTATGCGCATGTTGCACGAAACATCCAGCACATCGCGTGATCTTAAAAGTTCCTGATGTGTTGGGTAGCATATCACTGCGACATTTGAATGCACTGGATGTTTTGTGCAAGTTTAGAGACCGATTGTTTATCACATCCCGTGGAGGGGGGGGGGGGCGTACAATTTTCAAAGAGGTTTGATTTTTGGGTGTCAATTTTGAAAATGCATAGAATGTGAGGGGGGGCGAAATATTGAGACACAGGACTGGCCTTCTATAAAACTTGTCAAACTATAATATGATTGAAGCACATCCACATTTCCTTCAAAAGAAGACAAAAAAATACACTTTGGCAGTTCTTTGTCAGCAATAAAATGTTACCCGTATAAAGCTTGACCCAGGAACCTATCAGCTATTTCTCCTACCAGGAATGTAGCGTGCATGTATGCACCACCCCTATGTATACAGCCGAAATCTGGAAAAATATATAGATTTTTTTATTTCTTGAAAGCATTTTTATCATTAAATCTGGATAAATATTTTGCATTATACAGTGAACGGTATTGTATTGGTGTTTTTGTGTTGAGATTTCCTATATTCTTTTACTGATTAAGTGGAGTGAAATGGATCCAAATGTCAAGACACAGACCTTGGTTGAGACTTTTGACCAAACCAACTCCAATTCTATCACAGAGCATATGTCACGGCTCTCATAACTTTGCCGACTTATCCTGTGTCAACATACAAAGCTGAGCGTAGCTTCAGTAGTATGGAGAGACTGCAAACTCCTTTATGAAGATGAATAGTAGCCGGGAGAAATGCCCGGTCTTTTGTGACAGTTCATTATTCAACTAGCTGCTTTTGAGGACAAAAGTAGTGTAGGGAAATCTGAAATAGGAATAAGGTTTCCCCAACACATGCTGGACTCTCAAGGACAGCAGTTCAGTTCTGATATAGGGTAGGGAAAATCACATATTTTGGTCTGAAATAGGAATAAGGTTCCCAGGACACATGCTGGACTCTTGAGGACATAATTTTAGGTCTGATATACGGTAGGAAATATTACATATTTAGGTCTGAAATAGGAATAAAGTTTCCAGGACATGCTGCACTCTTAAGGACAGCAGTTCAGTTCTGATATAGGGTGGGGAAAATCACAGCTTTTGTTTTTGTTTTGAAGTTAAAAGTGACTACCGATCTCGAACAGCTCTTGACTTGCAGTTTCTCTAAATTTCAGCTGCTGAAGAGAATGCAGTGCTGCTGTAATGTTCTCCCATATTATTTTTGTCCTCTCTCAAAGCTACTTATAACCACATCGTGTTCAGGAGTCCACAGGAAATAGTTGCCTTTACATGTTACTAGCAGCTACAAACAACATGGGAAATTAATTTTTGTACAAAAAAATGAACATTTATCCTATAGTATAACCTAAAATGCACGAGTAAACATAGACCGTCACGGAAGGAGCAGCATCTAATCTAACAGGTTCAGAAGATAGCAGAGGAAAACTTACTTGTCTTTCCGACTGGTTGTTCTGCCATCACTCAGGTTTTCAGACAAACGGAAGCTGAAAAAAAAATTTAGTTAGCAGGCAAAGAAATCAACAAAGTGCTTAACATTTGGATTCTGCTAATCCACAAAGAATATATTTCTGCTTGTACTGAATAACAAGAAGGAAAAAGAGTGATTTACATCAAACGTGCAAAAAGTATAGTTTTATAGTTACGTTTTAGCGAGAATGGCAAACCTCCCTGTATTTCGTCGTTGACGAAGACTGGACAAGGTTTTGACAACCTTACCCATGCCCAGAAGGTTTGCATGGGAAAATTTCACTTCTGGTCAGTGTCATCGTCCCATTTCACCATTGATGCTTATTATAAGGTCCCTATCAACTAATAACTGCAGGCAGGCTTTTGTAGTCTTTTTCTATACATCTTCAATGAATTCTGCTGTGAAACTCTGACAAAACTGTGAACACTTGAGATATTTCAGGAATGTTTGTTATCTTATGATCAATCACAGCAAATATCAAGACATGTTGGTTTGCTAGAAAACCACAAACTTATTTATCGTCTTTGCTTGCAGCTTAGTTTTGCTCATGCCTGATTGTCTTTTTTTTTTACAACACATGTTCCAGAAATGTTTCTGGTGTTTGTTTGGGTTTGTGGTTTGTCAGTAAAAAGATCAAAGCAAGGCTTTATTTATTTAATCTGCTAGGAAACATTAATTTTGCAAAAAAGGGCGTGCATATATACATGTAGGTAGGAAAACTATTATTCTTTCTTTCTACCTGGCATTTTGAAATTTTTTTTATAATTTATCTCTAACATTTCTGCCCATTCTACAGAACCGCTCCTATCTGGAAATGTTTTGGAAATTTCCTTGCCCATCACAAGTTGGATATCAAGACATTTCTACGATTAAAGGGAGGACATCAAAAGTGACAGCTGAGGATGACAGTGTCCCATTAGTGGTTTCAGGCATTCCAGGTATCAAAAGCTTTTTTTTAACCTTCTAAACTGGTATGAGACACTTTGTTCTGTGACTGAGGTGTCAAGCAGGGGATAAGCCTAGTCATAGTCATCTCAGTCATCCCAGTCAACCCAGTTATCCTACTTCTCGCAGGTTCATCATAGTCACCCTTTCCATCCTAGTCTTTTTCCTAGTCATTCCAAAAATCAAGTAATCCTTTTTCCTTTCTAGAATATCAGTCAGCCTCAAACACATTTTCCTAACTATTTTGGACAAACCCCTTTGGAAAAATAAAAAGATTTATAGTCTAAAATTTTTTCAAATATTTTTTTCCTCTCAAAACCAAAGATGGAAAATTTAAAATTTTTGACCAAAACCATGGAAAAAAATCCCAAAATTTTTGACTTTTTTAACTTTCTGTTTTTTATAGTCTAAAGAAGCTTTTTTCCTTTCTAGAATATTGTCAAACACGTTTTGCTAGCTGATTTTGCCGATAATAAAAAGATGGAAAAATTTCAAATTTTTGACCAAACCCATGGACTAACCCCTTTGGAAAAATCCCAATTTTTGACTTTTTTAACTTTCTGTTTTTTATAGTCTAAAATAAGCTTTTTTCCTTTCTAGAATATCGTCAAACACGTTTTGCTAGCTGATTTTGCCAAAAATAAAAAGATGGAAAATTTTCAAATTTTTGACCAAAACCATGGACTAACCCTTTTGGAAAAGTCCCAATTTTTGACAGTTTTAACTTTTTTTTTTTTGTATAGTGTAAAAAAACTTTTTTCCTTTCTAGAATATCGTCAAACGCATTATTCTAACTAATTTGGCCAAAAATAAAAACATGGAAAATTTTCAAATTTTTGACCAAAACCATGGACTAACCCCTTTGGAAAAATCCCAATTTTTGACTTTTTTAACTTTCTGTTTTTTATAGTTTAAAAAAGCTTTTTTCCTTTCTAGAATATCGTGAAACACGTTTTGCTAGCTGATTTTGCCAACAATAAAAAGATGGAAAAATTTCAAATTTTTGACCAAAACCATGGACTAACCCCTTTGGAAAAATCCCAATTTTTGACTGTTTTAACTTTCCATTTTTTTTAGTCTAAAAAAGCTTTTTTCCCTTCTAGAATATCGTCAAACACATTTTCCTCTCTGATTTTGCCAAAAATAAAAAAGTGGAAAATTTTCAAATTTTTCACCAAAACCATGGACTAACCCCTTTGGAAAAATCCCAATTGTTGACTGTTTTAACTTTCTGTTTTTTATAGTCTAAAAAAGCTTTTTTCCTTTCTAGAATATCATCAAACACATTATGCTAGCTGATTTTGCCAAAAATAAAAAGATGGAAAATTTTCAAATTTTTGACCAAAACCATGGACTAACCCCTTTGGAAAAATCCCAATTTTTGACCTTTTTAACTTTGTGTTTTTTATAGTCTAAAAAAGCTTTTTTCCTTTCTAGAATATCGTCAAACACATTATGCTAACTGATTTTGCCAAAAATAAAAAGATGGAAAATTTTCAAATTTTTGACCAAAACCATGGACTAACCCCTTTGGAAAAATCCCAATTTTTGACTTTTTTAACTTTCTGTTTTTTATAGTCTAAAAAGCTTTTTTCCTTTCTAGAATATCATCAAACACATTTTGCTAGCTGATTTTGCCAAAAATAAAAAGATGGAAAATTTTCAAATTTTTGACCAAAACCATGGACTAACCCCTTTGGAAAAATCCCAATTTTTGACTTTTTTAACTTTCTGTTTTTTATAGTCTAAAAAAGCTTTTTTCCTTTCTAGAATATCGTCAAACACATTTTCCTCTCTGATTTTGCCAAAAATAAAAAAGAAGAAAATTTTCCAATTTTTCACCAAACCCATGGACTAACGCCTTTGGAAAAATCCGAATTTTTCACTTTTTTAACTTTGTGTGTTTTATAGTCTAAAAAAGCTTTTTTCCTTTCTAGAATATCATCCAACACGTTTTGCTACCTGATTTTGCCAATAATAAAAAGATGGAAAAATTTCAAATTTTTGACCAAAACCATGGACTAACCCCTTTGGAAAAATCCCAATTTTCGACTGTTTTAACTTTCCATTTTTTATAGTCTAAAAATGTTTTGTCCTTTCTAGAATATCGTCAAACACATTTTCCTCTCTGATTTTGCCAAAAATAAAAAGGTGGAAAATTTTCAAATTTTTCACCAAACCCATGGACTAACCCCTTTGGAAAAATCCCGATTTTTGACTTTTTTAACTTTCTGTTTTTTATAGTCTAAAAAGCTTTTTTTTTGCTTTCTAGAATATCATCAAACACATTTTGCTAGCTGATTTTGCCAAAAATAAAAAAGATGGAAAATTTTCAAATTTTTCACCAAAACCATGGACTAACCCCTTTGGAAAAATCCCAATTTTTGACTTTTTTAACTTTCTGTTTTTTATAGTCTAAAAAGGCTTTTTTCCTTTCTAGAATATCATCAAACACATTTTGGTAACTGATTTTGCCAAAAATAAAAAAATGGAAAATTTTCAAATTTTTCAACAATACCATGGCCTAACCCCTTTGGAAAAATCCCAATTTTTGACTTTTTTAACTTTCTGTTTTTTATAGTGTTAAAAAAGCTTTTTTCCTTTCTAGAATATCGTCAAACACATTATGCTAGCTGATTTTGCCAAAAAAAAAAAGATGGAAAATATTCAAATTTTTGACCAAACCATGGACTAACCCCTTTGGAAAAGTCCCAAGTTTTGACTTTTTTAAATTTCTGTTTTTTATAGTCTAAAAAAGCTTTTTTCCTTTCTAGAATATCATCAAACACATTTTGCTAACTGATTTTGCCAAAAATAAAAAAATGGAAAATTTTCAAATTTTTGATCAAAACCATGGACTAACCCCTTTGGAAAAATCTCAATTTTTGACTTTTTTAACTTTCTTTTTTTTATAGTTTAAAAAAGCTTTTTTCCTTTCTAGAATATTGTCAAACACATTTTGCTAGCTGATTTTGCCAAAAATAAAAAGATGGAAAATTTTCAAATTTTTGACCAAAACCATGGACTAACCCCTTCGGAAAAATCCCAATTTTTGACTGTTTTAACTTTCTGTTTTTTATAGTTTAAAAAGCTTTTTTCCTTTCTAGAATATCATCAAACACATTTTGCTAGCTGATTTTGCCAAAAATAAAAAGATGGAAAATTTTCAAATTTGTGACCAAAACCATGGACTAACCCCTTTGGAAAAATCCCAATTTTTGACTTTTTTAACTTTCTGTTTTTTATAGTCTAAAAAAGCTTTTTTCCTTTCTAGAATATCATCAAACACATTTTGCTAACTGATATTGCCAAAAAAAAAAAGATGGAAAAATTTCAAATTTTTGACCAAAACCATGGACTAACCCCTTTGGAAAAATCCCAATTTTTGACTTTTTTAACTTTCTGTTTTTTATAGTCTAAAAAAGCTTTTTTCCGTTCGAGAATATTGTCAAACACGTTTCGCTAGCTGATTTTGCCGATAATAAAAAGGTGGAAAATTTTCAAATTTTTAACCAAACCCATGGACTAACCGACCCCTTTGAAAAAATCCCAATTTTTGACCTTTTTAACTTTGTATTTTCTTTAGTCTAAAAAGGCTTTTTTCCTTTCTAGAATATTGTCAAACACATTTTCCTCTCTGATTTTGCCAAAAATAAAAAAGGGTAAAATTTTCAAATTTTTGACCAAAACCATGGACTAACCCCTTTGGAGAAATCCCAATTTTTTACTTTTTTAACTTTCTGTTTTTTATAGTCTTAAAATGCTTTTTTCCTTTCTAGAATATTGTCAAACACGTTTTGCTAGCTGATTTTGCCGATAATAAAAAGATGGAAAAATTTCAAATTTTTGGCCAAAACCATGGACTAACCCCTTCGGAAAAATCCAAATTTTCAACTGTTTTAACTTTCTGTTTTTTATAGTCTAACAAAGCTTTTATCCTTTCTAGAATATCGTCAAACACATTTTCCTTTCTGATTTTGCCAAAAATAAAAAGATGGAAAAATTTCAAATTTTTGAATAAACCCATGGACCCATGGACCCATGAACCCTTTGGAAAAATCCCAATTTTTGACTTTTTTAACTTTCTGTTTTTTATAGTTTAAAAAAGCTTTTTTTTTTCCTTTCTAGAATATCGTCAAACACATTTTGCTAACTGATTTTGCCAAAAATAAAAAGGTGGAAAATTTTCAAATTTTTGACCAAAACCATGGACTAACCCCTTTGGAAAAATCCCAATTTTTGACTTTTTTAACTTTCTGTTTTTTATAGTCTAAAAAGCTTTTTTCCTTTCTAGAATATCATCAAACACATTTTGCTAACTGATTTTGCCAAAAATAAAAAGATGGAAAATTTTCAAATTTTTGACCAAAACCATGGACTAACCCCTTTGGAAAAATCCCAATTGTTGACTGTTTTAACTTTCTGTTTTTTATAGTCTAAAAAAGCTTTTTTCCTTTCTAGAATATTGTCAAACGCATTATGCTAACTGATTTTGCCAAAAATAAAAAGATGGAAAATTTTCAAATTTTTGACCAAAACCATGGACTAACCCCTTTGGAAAAATCCCAATTTTTGACTTTTTTAACTTTGTGTTTTTTATAGTCTAAAAAAGCTTTTTTCCTTTCTAGAATATCATCAAACACATTTTGCTAACTGATTTTGCCAAAAATAAAAAAATGGAAAATTTTCAAATTTTTGACCAAAACCATGGACTAACCCCTTTGGAAAAATCCCAATTTTTGACTTTTTTAACTTTCTGTTTTTTATAGTCTAAAAAAGAATATCATCAAACACATTTTTTTTTTGCCAAAAATAAAAAAAGATTTTTCTAAAAAATCCCATGGAAAAAACTTTTTCCATGGACTAAAACCCTTTGAAATTTTTTTTTTTATAGTCTAAAAATAAAGAAAAAAATTTTTGCATGGACCAAAAAAAAAAGATGGACTAACCCAAATTTTTGACCAAAACCATGGAAAAAATCCCAATTTTTGACTTTTTTAACTTTCTGTTTTTTATAGTCTAAAAAAGCTTTTTTCCTTTCTAGAATATCATCAAACACATTTTGCTAACTGATTTTGCCAAAAATAAAAAGATGGAAAATTTTCAAATTTTTGACCAAAACCATGGACTAACCCCTTTGGAAAAATCCCAATTTTTGACTGTTTTAACTTTGTGTTTTTTATAGTCTAAAAAGGCTTTTTTCCTTTCTAGAATATTGTCAAACGCATTATGCTAACTGATTTTGCCAAAAATAAAGAGATGGAAAATTTTCAAATTTTTGACCAAAACCATGGACTAACCCCTTTGGAAAAATCCCAATTTTTGACTTTTTTAACTTTCTGTTTTTTTTATAGTCTAAAAAAGCTTTTTTCCTTTCTAGAATATTGTCAAACACATTATGCTAACTGATTTTCCCAAAAATAAAAAGATGGAAAATTTTCAAATTTTTGACCAAAACCATGGACTAACCCCTTTGGAAAAACCCCAATTTTTGACTTTTTTAACTTTGTTTTTTTTATGGTCTAAAGAAGCTTTTTTCCTTTCTAGAATATCATCAAACACATTTTGCTAGCTGATTTTGCCAAAAATAAAAAGATGGAAAATTTTCAAATTTTTGACCAAAACCATGGACTAACCCCTTTGGAAAAGTCTCAATTTTTGACTGTTTTAACTTTCTGTTTTTTATAGTCTAAAAAAGCTTGTTTCCTTTTTAGAATATAATCAAACACATTATGCTAGCTGATTTTGCCAAAACTAAAAAGATGGAAAATTTTCAAATTTTTGACCAAAACCATGGACTAACCCCTTTGGAAAAGTCCCAATTTTTGACTGTTTTAACTTTCTGTTTTTTATAGTCTAAAAAGGCTTTTTTCCTTTCTAGAATATCATCAAACACATTTTGGTAACTGATTTTGCCAAAAATAAAAAAATGGAAAATTTTCAAATTTTTGACCAAAACCATGGACTCACCCCTTTGGAAAAGTCCCAATTTTTGACTGTTTTAACTTTCTGTTTTTTATAGTCTAAAAAGGCTTTTTTCCTTTCTAGAATATCATCAAACACATTTTGGTAACTCATTTTGCCAAAAATAAAAAAATGGAAAATTTTCAAATTTTTGACCAAAACCATGGACTAACCTTTTTGGAATAATCCCAATTTTTGACTTTTTTAACTTTCTGTTTTTTATAGTGTTAAAAAAACTTTTTTCCTTTCTAGAATATTGTCAAACGCATTATGCTAACTGATTTTGCCAAAAAAAAAAAAGATGGAAAATTTTCAAATTTTTGACCAAAACCATGGACTAACCCCTTTGGAAAAATCCCAATTTTTGACTTTTTTAACTTTCTGTTTTTTTTTAGTCTAAAAAAGCTTTTTTCCTTTCTAGAATATTGTCAAACACATTTTGCTAACTGATTTTGCCAAAAATAAAAAAATGGAAAACTTTTAAATTTTTGATCAAAACCATGGACTAACCCCTTTGGAAAAATCCCAATTTTTGACTCTTTTAACTTTGTGTTTTTTATAGTCTAAAAAAGCTTCTTTCCTGTCTAGAATATTGTCAAACGGATTATGCTAACTGATTTTGCGAAAAATATAAAGATGGAAAATTTTCAAATTTTTGACCAAAACCATGGACTAACCCCTTTGGAAATATCCCAATTTTTGACCTTTTTAACTTCCTGTTTTTAAGTCTAAAAAAGCTTTTTCCCTTTCTAGAATATCATCAAACACATTTTGCTAGCTGATTTTGCAAAAAAAAAAAAGATGGAAAATTTTCAAGTTTTTGACCAAAACCATAAATCCCAATTTTTGACTGTTTTAACTTTCTGTTTTTTATAGTCTAAAAAAGCTTTTTTTCTTTCTAGAATATCATTAAACACGTTTTGCTAGCTGATTTTGCCAAAAATAAAAAAAAAGGGAAATTTTCAAATTTTTCAACAATACCATGGCCTAACCCCTTTGGAAAAATCCCAATTTTTGACTTTTTTAACTTTCTGTTTTTTATAGTCTAAAAAAGCTTTTTTCCTTTCTAGAATATCATCAAACACATTTTGCTAACTGATTTTGCCAAAAATAAAAAGATGGAAAATTTTCAAATTTTTGACCAAAACCATGGACTAACCCCTTTGGAAAAGTCCCAAGTTTTGACTTTTTTAAATTTCTGTTTTTTATAGTCTAAAAAAGCTTTTTTCCTTTTCAGAATATCATCAAACACATTTTGCTAACTGATTTTGCCAAAAATAGAAAAATGCAAAATTTTCAAATTTTTGACCAAAACCATGGACTAATAACTTTGGAAAAATACCAATTGTTGACTGTTTTAACTTTGTTTTTTTTATAGTCTAAAAAAGCTTCTTTCCTGTCTAGAATATTGTCAAACGCATTATAATAACTGATTTTGCCAAAAATAAAAAGACGGAAAATTTTCCAATTTTTGACAAAACCATGGACTAACCCCTTGGAAAAATCCCAGTTCTTGACCTTTTTAACTTTGTGTTTTTTATAGTCTAAAAAAGCTTTTTTCCTTTCTAGAATATCATCAAACACATTTTGGTAACTGATTTTGCCAAAAATAAAAAAATGGAAAATTTTTAAATTTTTGATCAAAACCATGGACTAACCCCTTTGGAAAAATCCCAAATTTTGACTTTTTTAACTTTCTCTCTTTTATAGTGTTAAAAAAGCTTTTTTCCTTTCTAGAATATTGTCAAACGCATTATGCTAACTGATTTTGCGAAAAAAAAAAAGATGGAAAATTTTTCAAATTTTTGACCAAACCCATGGACTAACCCCTTTGAAAAAAATCCCAATTTTTTGACTTTTTTAACTTTGTTTTTTTAGTCTAAAAAGCTTTTTTTTCCTTTCTAGAATATCATCAAACACATTTTGCTAACTGATTTTGCCAAAATAAAAAAATGGAAAATTTTCAAATTTTTTGACCAAAACCATGGACTAACCCCTTTGGAAAAATCCCAATTTTTGACTTTTTTAACTTTTTTTCCATTTTTTAGTCTAAAAAAGCTTTTTTCCCTTTCTAGAATATCAAAACACATTTTGCTAACTGATTTTGCCAAAAAAAAAAAGATGGAAAATTTTCAAAATTTTTGACCAAAACCATGGACTAACCCCTTTGAAAAAATCCCAATTTTTGACTTTTTTAACTTTCTGTTTTTTATAGTCTAAAAAGCTTTTTCCTCCTTTCTAGAATATCATCAAACACATTTAAAACCATGGACCCACTAGTCATCCTGGTCATCCTGGTCCATCCTAGTCATCCCACTATCCCATCGTCAACAGTTAACCCATTCACTGTTGTCATCCTGATCATCCCAGCCCAGTCATCCCAGTCACCCCCAGTCAAACCATCCCAGGCATGCCTGTCCCCAGTCAACCTTGTCATTTCTCCTAGTCATCCCAGTAAGCCATTCTAGTCATCCCAATCATTCTAGTGATTCTCAGTCCCACTCAATTTTGTAGTAATCCCCAGTCCTAGTTCCAGTTATCATAACCTCATCCCATAGCCATTCTGGTCATCCTTATCGTCATTTTAACCCATTCACTGTTGTCATCCTGAAAACCATCCCAGTCATTTGTCCTTAATCCACCCTGGTCATCCCAATCATTCTATTCATCCCATTCAACACAGTCACTTCTGGTGTTTTCAGTCTAGTCATCCAACCACCCTATCCTTTCATCCCATTCAACACAGTCATGTGTTCCTAGTCATCCTAGCCATCCCATCCCACTAATAATAGTTATTCCAGTCACTCCAGTCATTCCTGTCAGCCCAGTCATCCCAGTCAACCTCGTCATCTTTGTCATCCTAGTAATCCTAGTCATTCCAGTTATTCAAACCATCCCAGGCATGCCTGTCACCCCAGTCAACCCAGACTCTTATCCCTTTTCATCCTAGTAATCCTATTTATCCCCATCATTCCAGCCAGTGTAGTTAAATCCTTATCATCACAGTCAACCCATTTACTGTTGCCATTCTAGTCATCCCAGTCAATTTTGTAGTCTTAATCATCCCAGTAATTCCAGTCAACTAAACCTGCATCCCAGTCATCCCAGCCATTCTAGTCATCCTTATCGTCACAGTTAACCCCTTCACTGTTGTCATCCTGATCATCCCAGTCACTCCAGTCATCCCAGTCAACCTTGTCATCTTAGTCATCTCAGTAACCTTAGTCATCCCAGTCATCCAAACCTGCATTCCAGTCATCCCAACCCGTTCACTGTTGTCATCCTAATCATCCCAGCCATCCCTGTTGTCTTAGTCATCACAGTAATCCTAGTCACCCCAGTCAATCCAGTCACACAAACCTGCATCCCAGTCATCCCAACCCACTCACTGTTGTCATCCTAATCATCCCAGCCATCCTTGTTGTCTTAGTCATCACAGTAATCCTAGTCACCCCAGTCAATCCAGTCACACAAACTTGCATCCCAGTCATCCCAACCATTCTAGTCATCGTTATCATCACAGTCAACCCAGTTAGCCTGCTTATCTTAATAACCCTAGTCACCCTAGTCATCTTAGTCATGCCAGTTACCCTGCTGGTCATTCCATTTATCTTAGTCATCCTAGACACCCCAGTTATTCTAGTCACCCTTTTTATCTTAGACATCCTTGTCATTGCAATCAGTCTTGTAGTCTTATTTAGGAATGTACATGTGATGCTATAAGGTCGTCATTTACATTTATTTTGTGAGATCAGTTATTTAATAAATGACTAGATCTTAGACATCATACTATTCGTACCTACAAGCCAAAAGGCATCATTTGAGTCACAAAGAAGTTTCCAATTGAGAGAAAATGAATTCTTTTTCCTTAGGTACAGAAGAACAACCGATTTGGCGTTCCTGCATGGTCCACAACTCATCAGTAGGTGAAAGCAGGAGTTCAAAAGCCAAGAGTGAAGAGGCTGGTATAACTAGACGATGGTACCATCAAAGTCGACTTACGATGAATACCTGGTTTAGTATTTATAGAATTATAATTATTAATGCTAACAGGTACAGCCAGTACCTTACCTCAAAGCAGGTACTTGGTTTAAGAATATTTCTGACCCAGCCCGGGAGGTCATTGAATGCGGGGTACAGCTGGCCCGGGGGTTTTCCTCCTAGGAGCAAGTGGACGTACGGGGAGGTTTTTCACCCAGCTGTTGTTCCACAACCCCCATTCAGCAGCAATTGGACAAATTCATTTAATTTGGCAGCGAAGAAAAAAAAACAAAAACAAAAACAAAAACTGAAGATTGACCGTTTCAACAAATAGGTGCCTCATGCATATTAACAGGTCCATGGTATTCCTAACAAGAGTGAATAGATTCACTTGGAATATTTTTCCTTTTAATCATACCAGTAGTTTTCAAATGACTGAGCTTTGCACATACAAAGAAAACCTAATTTGGTCCAATCAAAAATCAGCTAGTTTCTTCAGCACATTTTTGCTGAATATGTAGTGAAATCAATAAGGGTATTTTTTATTAGGCAGAATTCTTTAATTCACTGTTGGAGGGAATACTAAGGTATCTGTTGTATTGCAATAGTAATGATATAACAGTGTGTGTGCCACCATATTAATTTGTACAAAATAAGCATCACTTGCAAAATTTTCTCAACTTTGCTTTTAAGTCTGAGATTGAAATTTTATGGCATAATTTGTTTTTGTAAATCAGTCTTCATCCAGTTTAATTTTTAACCAGACAGCGATCAACTTATCAAAGTTTTCCTAAATTAAGTAAGTTTGTGGACTTAAGTTTTTTCAACTGAGTATTTTGTTCCAAAAAATTTCATAGCGACAAATTAGTTTGAAAATGAATGTTGATGCTTATTTGTACTACATGTACTTGCATATTAATCATTATTAAGTTCAAATTCAAGATTCCTTAGAGTAGTATGTAGTTTGAGTAGTATACAGAGGTCTATTATATTTAATAATATTATACTTCAGGGAAGAAAAGGGATTCATAAAACTTTGTGTCAGACAAAGTCAGTGAAAAGCTCTATCCAAGACTGATTGCAGTAAGTGGTTATAAAAGTCATTTTCCTTCGGAATTAGCAATTTTATCAAAATCTGCTACACAGTATGTCATTCAATCACTTGAGAAGAACGCTTTCAAAAATTAGCTTTTAGACCAATTTGGTCTAGTATACTGTAGGGTTAAGCAAAACTGAGCTGAACGCTTAAGTCTGGTATGGGTTAGGGGTTTCAGGGTGCACTTGCTGGCACATCCCTACACCAAAATTTTTTGAAGTTAACTACCCTTGGGCCTAGTACTTCACTGCTCAAAGGAAATCTTGCTAAAAATTAATAATGGCAATCATGAGGTTATGATATAGTGCCAGTAGTGGGGTGGGTGTGGATATTAATTTTATAGATTATTTTGTACATAAAACTATAAAAGCTCAATTAAGCCCCCACCTGCCTTATAAAGAGGGTTAAAAGATTTTAAGGTGGTGGTGGTTTGGGTGGGGCGGGTTTGGGGGGGGGGTAGGGGGATTAAGGGGAATGAAGAAACGATTCTTATTAACTCAATATTAAGGAGAAAACTTTGGGGAAAAGTGTTATTTTTGATCCCACCTGCAATCTTGCATTGGTTTGATGGAAATCATTTCCTGCATTTTCTGCAAGAGGAATGGCGTTTCAGGTAAGTTGTGAAGGATGTCATGTAAGAGGATCAGGTTACAAAATTAATTAGTCTTTAAGAAATAGTTTGGGGGTAGGGTGGTTGGGGCTTAATAGAGGTTTTACATCTTATACAGTTGTTAACATTGTGCTGCCAGTAAAGGTGGGGTTGGACTAAGGGTTCTCGTAATAATTTATTGTCTGGGACTATAATTTCATTGGCCATTCACTGACTTTCAGTTTTTAAGATCACTTGACAGCACAATGTTGCCTGTATCTTTAAGGCATAGGAAGCGTCGCAACCAGACCACAGCAAAAATAGATCATACAGGCAGGAATATGTAGCTTTACTTAAATGTTATTTCTTTTGTCAAAGTAGAAGCCACACACTAGTTCTTTCCACAGATCCACCTTCTATCCCAACTCTACTTTTTCATAGGAATTGTTGCGCTTCCTGGGCTATATTAACAGAGTGGAACTAATGATTTTTTGAACCTCTTGTAAAATTGAAGATTTTAGAAAATTGGAGTTCAAAGAATTACAGAGACACTAAGCTTCGTTTTGGGCTTTGCGCTTTCGTGCCATTTTCTTGTTGAGAAAGCCCAAGGGGAAATATATAAAATGACAGTGACTTCAGGGATAGGAAAACAAGTTTTGGTTCGAATTATCAAGAGGTTTGGAGAATCAGTATTTCGCTGATACAGTTTTAGTTATAACTTATTTCTAAAATTAACACTCTACAATTAAGCAAGCTCATTAGCAAAATTTACCTTTAAATCTACTAACTAATATTTACTCAGGGTCTATACGGGTTAAGAGAAATAAGTTAAGTTATATAAATTCCAGACATAAAGTAGCAATACAGCTTTCGAGCTAAAATTTATAAGGGTAAAATGAATAGACCATATACCATAAAACTTTTGATGATTTCCCGTTGAGGGAAAATTTAAGTTTTTTTTTTCAGCCAAAGGCATCTCTAACTTTCAGCGGTCACAAAGCTACAGCTGGAATTGCATCTAAATTTTGCGGCTAAATCTACAAAGCACAATCTGGATAGGAATGGGAAAGCATTATTTTATAACCACAATGACCTTGATCATTGAAGTCCCAATACCAATTACTAAATTCTCGTTACTGATCCTCGAGTAAGGAGTATGTATGCAAGTATGAAGAAGGTATAGTTTCATTTTTGTTTGATTATTAATAAGTTGATGATTGATTTTGGTCTCTGTTGGGACTTCAAAGTTAGGTCCCATCGGTGCACAAATAAGATTAATTTAGATTAATTTTAAAAAAGTACTCCAAAGCAACTGGAGATTCTCTTAAGAAACAGTGAGGCTGGTAAAAAAAATTAGGCCCAATATTAGGATCTTAAGTGTTACAACACAAAGTAGATTTTTCATTAGTTTACATGTACATAATTTCTATAAGGCAATCTCTAGCCTGCTTGTGCTTTTTTTTTCTAGGCAACTTAGAGAAAAATGTTGTTTCCAAATTGCTGATAATTTCACAACTGAAATTTCTTTTATTATTGTCAAATTCTGAGAACAAAGCAGACTGGAGACTTTTGATTACATTTAATATATTCTTTTTTGATAATTAATTTTCTTGGTGCTGCATTCTCTCTCTGCATTCTTTTTATTATTATTATTTTCCACTGTTAGTTTTAGGAATTGACTCCGTGGAATTCTTTTTATTCCTATTTTTTGCTCATATAAACAGAGCATTAGTTGACTGACTACATAGGTATAGGTACATTACGGAGACGTTTGTAGTACCAAGAAATAATTATCTAGTTTTGTTTAATACGCTAATGAGCTTGCATTAGTAACTGTTTCTTTCATGTTAATTAATGATATTTGTTGTTAGGCTTGCCTTAGCTAAGGCTTTGAAAACAGGTGAGATTTCATGATGCTACCACTGGTTTCCCTGTGAAATGAAATGGAATGAAGAATGGGTAAAGAAGTTCCATACTGATGACATGTCACTACTTAGACCTAGGTAGGGCTTCTGATTGGTTGAAGCAAATATTCCTTGTGGCTTTACGAATCAGAAGCACTATCCAGATCTGGGTAGTGACACATCATTAGTATTCTTTTTTTCTGGGTCATTTCTTGGGGAAACCAGTGGTGTCGTCAAGAATTATTGGTTGTTTTCTTAGGCCACTAGCTTTTCATTCTTTTTTTAAGTTCTTATTTAATTTCAGACCTCAGGTGGCACACGCACAAGATTAGGAGCCCATCACTTGGGCAAGGTCATGTTTAAATCTAGCCAACCTCGTCCCTGCTGGGCTGTGGAAGCTCTGCCTCTGAGAAGGTGTGAATTCTGACGTCCTCTGAGATATTCCATCTGAGAAATCCTGGGAAACTTTATCTGATCCTGTAATTCATGCTGGGGGCAGTTGGGCACTTGGAAGATTTGGCCGTTTGTTCCCAAGTGGGGAGGACAGTGTCGAGGAAGGTGAGAGTTTGCTTCTTATGTTCTTGGGGCTTCATTCATTTTGTCATAATACTACCCACACCTTTTTCAAACAAAAAACAGTAAGGTGCTTGCCTGCAAACAATATGTCTGGGAATGTTCCACTGCGGTAGGATGAAAAACGGGGGTGCTAACATTGCGCAGACTAACGAAGTAAGTGAGTCGATGGAGGATTCGAGGACAGAGGACTGGACACTGAATCTCACTGGTGTGGCGTGGGTGGATTTTTACAAATGACATCAAATTGAGCCGATAGTCATAAAAATCTCTCTAATGGGGGGCAACTGGTAATGGAGTTCTCTTCTAAACCTAAAAATTTCATATCTATCCCAAATTTGCTTAGGTCTAATAGTAAATAACTGCTCAAAACATCGCTTAGGATGAAAATCATATACAAATCAATTATTTCTTATCTTAATTATCATTTCATTCTCATATTTCCTGCCTGAATTATCTAAAAATGATCAAAACTAAGGTCTTATTACATCAACATCTGTTGTTTTTTTGTCTGTTGTTTTTGTGTCAACTGGAAACAACAGTCAAACAAACGTGGCTGTTGATGTTAAAGACTAACTTCACTTTGATATTATTTAAACCTTCGGAAAGCAAAATAACTAAACCATTTTAATTTAGGATTCAATTATTATCTTAATTATCATTTCATTCTCATATTTCCAACCGCAATTATCTAAAAATGATCAAACCTAAGGTTATATTACATCAACATCTGTTGTTTGTTTGTCTGTTATTTCTGTGTCAACTGGAAACAACAGGCAAACAAACTAGGCTGTTGATGTTTTAAAAAGACTAACTTCTCTTTGATATTACTTAAGCCTTCGGAAACCTAATTAACGAAACCGTATTAATTTAGGATCAAATTATTACAATTAAATTAACTTGATTAATCAGACTGCTGTAGAAGTCGCTTCTATGTCCTTTTTTAAAAGGGACATAGAATAGATTTCCTTGGCTTGTGTGATAAATCAAGTTAATTTGACCTTCATGCTTTAGGTTCAGTTGTAGGCATAAATATATAAACAACTTTTTTCATAAGCATAGATTTCGCTTAATGTCTTCTTTACATTTTCAGCTAATTTCTCGGCAGTGACTTCAATTGATACATTATAATCGGCTTTCCCTTAAAGGCCTGGAAGACTCTTGTAGTTTATTGTTCATTTAAACGACGCATTTGGCTAGTTCCAGTCTTTTGTGGGAAACCTGATGTAAAGTATCCATTCCGGTCACGACAGCTGAATAATCTCTAGGGAAATTGGCCCAAATTATTATTCCGGCAAATTTTCATTATTATGCGGATAAACATCGCGGCCAGCTGCATAAATTAAGACTTAAATTCAAATCTAATTTTTTTCCAGCTAATATTTCATTTTACTTTATAGGATAAAAATATATATATATTTCCGCTAATTCCCTTTTTCGTTTCGAAATTCGAAAATTTGTCCGTTATTTTCATTGGAAGTAAAAGGATCCAAAATTTAACTTAAATAAAATATTTATTTACAAAGTCGCTCTAGGTCTAATCCCTTTGGCGAAATTTGAAGGCAAAATCTATTCGGCACTGATTTTAAATAACGGCATCCTAATTCATAATAGGGCAGGCAAATTTTAGATATTGAATTTGAAACATAAGACCAAAAATTAATCGCGGCACTTCGGCATTTTTGGTTAAATAATAATAAACGGCGCTAGGATAAAATCTTATTTTCGGCAGCAAATTCCATTTCATTGTGACCTAAATATTAAACACTAAGCATTAAAATAGGGCGAGAGAACTCCAGCATCAGTTGCTTCGCAGGGGAGAGATTATTATTGACTTCTGCTCTTTGGTGAATTTTGTGAAATGAAGGTCAGTCAGACCAGCGCGATTCTTTGTTCAATTCTCTGCCTTCGTTTCTGACGGAGACTCGCTGAAAAGTGAGTTTGACTCTGTAGCACTTTCTTTTTTCTTGTCCGAGTCTCTGGATATTTTCACGATATATTGACTTTGTAGATACGCGTCTTCAACTAAAACAAATTATATTTTTCGCTGAGAATTATTTTTGGCCGGTGTGGTATTGTGACGTAAATGAATGAGACCCTGAGGGCATGAGGAGCAAACTCTCACTTTCCTTCACGCTGTCCACCCCACTTGGGAACAAACGGCTGAATTTTCTAAGTGTCCAACTGCCCCCAGCTTGAATGAAGGGATCAGGTAAAACAGACCAGGATTTTAAAGTTGGAATATTAAATGAGTACAGAAAAATGAACACCGACTCGGAGCAGAGTGGAAGCAGTCCGGCAGGGGCGAGGGAGGCTAGATTACTTTTTTTAAAATTTTTTTTATTGTGAAAAAATGGACAACAGAGACAAGTTTTATTTCTTCAATAAAGTATTGTTATCTTCAGCACCGGTGATGTTTACTTTGTAATCCAACTATACACCCTAAAGGCTCGGACACATTTAAACATTACGCGTAGTAAAGATTGATTTACACCAGCGAAATAAACACAAGCACAAGTTAAGTGCAGACGTAACAGCACAAGAATAATTTGCTTTATTCTTCTTGTGTTCGCTCTTTAATAGTAAGAATTAGTAATGATCAAGAAAAGAATGAGTGTGTTCCTTCTTTCCATGTTTCTGCTTATGCCTTTGTTGTTGACGATCTCACTGAACTGAACTCAGTTGTACCGCTTTTGTTTGCGTTTAAGTCGCTAGCATAAACTTATCTTTTAATTACACCGTTTTCCAACCAAGCGATTGTTACATGCAATGTTGCAGAAGATAAATCGAATTTAAAGAAATTACTTTTCTTCACACATCGCTAACAACAATCTCAGCGCCAAAAAAACGACGCAAATTCACTGCGCATAATGCTTCACTGTGTCCAAGCCTTTGCGATTGACAAAACCATAAGTACTTCAACAACAAAGTTCAAGTGTCGATGCAAATTTGGAAAAACATTAATTCGCAAAATATAAAAACATTCGCGCGAGTGAAAGGGCTTGGCAACTCTGTAAGGAAAACTCTCGCCAACGAAAATTCTTTCATTGTTGCTGAGCGGCAACAGTTTAAGGTCTTTCTCAAACTCGCACCAACACTCGTATTTTGAGCTTAAAGTACTAGCTGGTTTAAATCAAGAGAGAGCTAAGTTCTGCTTTTGATAAACTCTTACTTCATCTTTGTGGTAAAAATCAGACTCATCTTTATCAAGCATTTTGCATTTCTACTCAAAGTACGCCACAAACGAGTGTTTTTCAGAAACAAAATCGACAAAAAAATATCTTGACTGACTTATTCGTATGAAATAAAATGGTGCAGTCTTCCTTGCCTCCTTGAAATGGCTCTTGGGGTCGTCACGCAGATACAAACGCCTTACGTGACGATCTCAAGGACAACTGCAAATAAGACTACGATTTTGCAGTAAATTGCAAATCAAAAGAATTCATAACAAACACACACACACACACACACACACACACATCTGTGGCGTATTTTGCGATATAGATCAATCATTGATAAAGTCAGTCTGAAATTACACAAAGCGTCATCCAAGATCTTTTGTCTTGATACTGTGAACTTCTTTTACTCCCCAAGTGATGAAAATGCTAATTCTCCTTGCTAATTCTCACTGTCCGTTCATAAAAGTAAAGAGATTTCTCGCGCGCCAAACCAAAACCCTAAATGGCCGTTTCCCTATTCGAACCACCCTTCCAGCTTCAAAACGTATGGATTGTTACTCAAACGATCCCATAGTTCATGGGGCCAAAAGCTAGTACCCACTCCTCTCGCAGTTTGCGCAATGCAAGGCAGATTTGGGATTCATCATAAAGTTCACAGTAAATAAAACAAGAAATAAACTAGCACAGTCATGCAATCCACCAAGAGCCATACAGTCAGGACAAGTCATTCATTCAGTTAGTAAACATAGTCAGTCAATAAATCACTTAGGTATTCAGTCAATACGTCGATATCCCAGTTGAGCAGTAATTAAGAGGGTATCTCAATATTATGTCATGCAGTCAGCAAGTAACGAGGTAAATTGATCGAATAGTTAGGAAAACAAGCCTTCCTGGACTATAACATAATGGATTTCACATGGTCGCCAAACTGAATTTCTTTTAAGGGATTAAACCATGATTTAGGTAAAAAATTGAAATTTTCCTCTTTGCTTGTTTTTGGACAAAAATGGGCCTTCAAATAATGTTTGCTGATCATCCACTTAGACAAAAAGCCTTCCTAGAGGAAAAAAATATCAATTTTACAGAGTGGACATATTGGGATTGTTTCGAAGGGGTTAACCCATGATTTTGTTCAAAAATTGGAAAAAGTTCATCTAAGTTTGATTTTGGACAAATGAGCTTTGAAATTATGTTTGATAATCATCCAAGTAGAAAACAAGCCTTCCTAGACTATACAAATATTGATTTTACACAGTGGCCATATTGCGATTTTTTCAAAGGGGTTAACCCATGATTTTGGTCGAAGATTGGAAATTTCATATTTGCTGGTTTTTGGACAAACATAACCCTAGAAAAAATATATCGTTTGATGATCATCTACTTAAAAAAAAAACAAGTTCTCCTAGACTATTAAAATATGGATCTTTTTATAGTTGTCATAATGTACTTTTTCAAAGGGGTTATCCCATGATTTACGTCAAAAAATGGAATTTTCCTCTTTCCTTGTTTTTAAACACAACAGGCCTTGAAATAATGTTAGAAAACAAGCCTTCCTAGACTAAAAATATGGATTTTACAAAGTCGCCATATTAAAATTTTTTCACAGAGGTTAACCCAGGATTTTCGTCAAAAGTTGCAAATTCCTCTTTGTTTGTTTTTACACAAAACGAACTTCGAAATAATGTTCGATGATCACCCAGTAAGAAAACAAGCCCTCCTGAACTACAGAAATATTGAATTTACAGAGTTACCAAAGTAGATTTTTCCAAAGGGATTAACCCATGATTTTGGTCAAAAATTGGAATTTTTTTCTTTGCTTGTTTTTGAACAAAATGGGCTTTGAAATAATGTTTGCTGATCATTCAATTAGAAAACAAGCCTTCCTAGACTAAAAAATATAGATTTAAGACAGTGGACATATTAAGATTTTCAAAGGGGTTAACCCATGATTTCGGTCAAAAATTGGAATTTTCTTCTTAGCTTGTTTTTGAAAAAAATGGGCTTTGAAATAATGTTTGCTGATCATCCAATCAGAAAGCAAGCCTTCCTAGACTGAAAAATATTCATTTAACACAGTAGACATATTGAGATATTCAAAGGGGTTAACCCATGATTTTGGTCAAAAATGGAAATTTCATCTCAGTTCGTTTTTGGACAAAATGAGCCTTGATATAATGTCTGATGATCATCACAGTAGAAAACTAGCCCTCCTAAACTACAAAAATATAAATTTTACAAAGTCACCAAACTGTATTTTTTTCAAAGGGGCTAACCCATGATTTTCGTCAAAAACTGCAAATGTCCTCTTGTTTTTTGACAGTGTAAGTCTAGAAATATGTCTGACGATCGTCTAGTTTTAAAAAAAACGCCCTCCCAGACTATAGAAAATATGGATTTCATGTTGTCGCAATACTGGATTTTTTTAAAGTGGTTAAGCGATGACTTTCATCAAAAAATTGAAAATCTCCCTTTTTGTTTGTTTTTGAACAAAATGGGCTTTGAAAACATGTTTGATGATCATCTAGTTAGAAAGCAAGCCCTCATAGACTGAAAAATATTGATTTTACATAGTGGCCATATTGGGATTTTTCCAAAGGGGTTAAACCATGATTCTGGTAAAAAAAAAAAATGGAAATTCATCTTTGTTTGTTTTTTGACATACAAGGCCTGAAAATAATGTTTGATGATTATCTAGTACAAAAACAACCAATAATTTTGGTCAAAAAAATTTTTAAAAAAAATTCCTGTTTGTTTGTTTTTGGACAATAGAGGCCTAGAAATAATGTTTGAAGATCATTTCGTTAGAGAACAAGCTTTCCTAGACTATAAAATATTGATTTTACATAGCCGCCAGTTGCCTTAGTCGCATTTTTTTAAAGGCATCAACCCACGACTTTGGTCAAAAATTGCAAATTTCTTCCTTGTTTGTTTTAAGACAAAATGGGCGGCCTTGAAGTAATGTTTGATGATTGTTTAGATAGACAATATGCCGTCCCAGACAACAAAATTATGTATTTTGCATAGTCACCATATTGACATTTTTTCAACTGGTTAAACCCATTTTTTCAGTCAGTCAACCATTCAGGCAGTTGGTCAGTCAGTTAGTCAGTTAGTCAACGAGCCAGTAAGTCAGTTGGTCAGCTAGTCAGTCATTCAATCAGTAAGTCAGTCAGTCATCTACTCACTCAATCAGTCAGCCAGTCAGTAAGTCAGTCAGTCAGTCTGTCAGCCAGTCAGGCAGTCAGTCACTCACCCAGTCAGTCTGTCTGTCAATCAGCCAGTCAGTCAGCCAGTCAATCAGTCAGTCTGTCAGTCAGTGAGCCAGCCGTCAGTCAGTCAGTCAATTAGCCAGCAAGTCAGTTGGTCAGCTAGTCAGTCATTCACTCACTCACTCAGTCAGTCATCCAGCCAGTCCGTTAGCCAGTCAATCAGTCAGTCAGTCAGTCATTCTGTCAGACAGTCAGTCACTCAGTCAGTTAGTCAGTCAGTTGGTCAGCTCGTGAGTTATTCAGTCAGTCAGTCAGTCAGTCAACCAGACAGTCAGTTAGCCAGTAAGTCAGTAAGTCATTAGCCAGTTGGGCAGTCAGTCATTCAGCCAGTCAGTCAGTCTGTCAATCAGCCACTCAGTCAGTCATTCAGCCAGTCAGTCAGTCTGTCAGTCAGTGAGCAAGCCAGCCAGTCAGTCAGTTGGTCAATTAGCTGTTAAATCAGTTGATCAGTTAGTCAGTCATTCAGTCAGTAGGTCAGTTAGTCAACATGGCAGTCAGAAAGCCAGTCAGCCAAACAATTAGCTAGTAAGTCAGTTGGTCAGCCAGTCAGTCAGCAAGTCAGTCAGTCAGTCAGTCAGTCAAGCAGCCAGCCAGTCAGTTAGTGATGCTGGCTGTATAAGCCGTAATGTAGATTGCATGTCTGATCTAGCCCACAGTCAGTTTTACATCTCTTCATCTTCCATGTGAAAATCATGAAAACTTTGAACAAAGTTCTAACCACAGTGCCAACAAAATTCAAATTTTTTTGTGGTTTTCAAATTTCAGATTTTGCAAAATTTTGAACGAGATTTTAGTGATCAGCCCTTTTTAATATTTTAACAAAGTTGTTTTTGATAAAGTGCTAAGTTCAATCATTTTTGGGTTGTTGAGTTAAGGCTCCCACTTTGAGTTGCAGATTTTCTTTTCAGCAACACTCGAATGAACTTTTAATTCATCGATTTCTGTTGTAAACCTTTTTCTTAAACTTTCTGAGCGCAACTGCAGCCGTAGAATACATAAGGTTCTTTGAACCAGAAATTGACTTGGCTGAATGATAATACGAAATTTCAAGGCACATTAATGTTAGCTTGGAGCACATTGCATGAATTTATCTTTACGTTATAAAAAATAAAGGTTTGTTTCTCCTTTTTAAGCCAAACTTTCCCTTGTTTTCTTTCACCTTTCTACATGTTTGTTGACACAATGATTGTGAGCTTTTATTAAAGTTTTCAATATTATTGGGTCATTGACAATGTGGTAGTTCTAAATTTTTGCAATGACTTTGCATTTGCAAAAATTGGCACATGAAAATGATGTACATGTAAAACCGTTTAGCAGAACTTAGCTTCTATCTATAACATAGCTAATTGGCAAACCTGATCAAAAGCAAACTAATACTTATCCAGGAGTAAAATCAAAAATCTATTTGGCATGATTAATTATCAAGCCAAATTTTTTAAACTGGGTGTTTCTTTGCACAATAGGATTGTAAAATTGAATTTTTATATACATTTGCATTGAATAAGATGAAGGCTGTGATAATTCAAAAATCCAGTCACAAAATCAATGTGAAACTGCTACATGTAACTTGCTCCGGTGATTCATGGAAACTCAAATTATTAGTTTCAACTGGTATGAGCACTTAAAAGTGTTTTGGACAGTCTTCCTTCATTTTGTGTAGACAGTGATTTGGATTGCCTTTTGAGCTTCAAACACAGACTGTTTTTCCTGAAAATGTTAAAATCAAGTGAATTTCTCCAACTACACTAAGCCACCACATGCTCTGAAAATAGACATTGATTCACCTAACTTTTATCGATTCACTTCAATTCTTCGAGTTGTTCCTGATTCTGAATTCAAAATCAAAACCAACTCTTCTGCACAATAGCAACCAAAGTAATTTTGCCCTCAACTACATACGAGGAATCAGCTGTTGATACTTCAGCCCCATATATTTTATGTACTAATTTCTGTAGTTGAAAGATTGTATTAAGAAACCTTGCAGGACAAAAAGCCCTGCACAAAGAAATCTCCACAAGCCTTGTATCATGTGAATGTTGTAGCGAACCACCTCAGTGTGCGCTAACCAACCAACCCTCTAAAGATGCACTTTATGGTTAACTTCCTTAAAGTGCATTTAAATGCATTTTTAATTTTGTGTCCTGGATAAGATTAATAATAATTGTCTTTTGAACAAGCAAGCCACATTTTGTTTCTCTGGTTCACTCAAGAGCTGGATTACAAAGTAATACGGTACTTAAGATAACCTCTAAAGCCTAAATGTTGAAGACTTGATCCTGTCTGTTTGTGGCATAATGCATCTGATCTGGATAAGAAAAACAAGAGCATACATCAGCATGTAAGTCAAGTTACAATCATAAACATTACAATAGTTATTATTCTGTTTATCAATTCATATAATTTCTAAGAGCCATAACAGTCAAACCCCATTCATCAATATGTTCACTGAGCCCATGAGCATGACCTCACGCTATTTTTATAGGAAACAAAAGGAAAATGAAACCAAAAGAATTCCTAGCCGCTCTATTTCCCGCTGACTAATTACATAGATCCAGACACTTAAAGACTTAGTGACAGCCCTACTAGTGGATGAGAAGGGAAACTGGTGCCTAGAAAAGTAGGATCGATCATTATACAGTTCTGGGAAACTGCCCACCTACCCCTCCCCTAAGCCAAGATTTTTTCCTGAATGAGAAGTAAGTGTTAATGTTGGCTTAGGGGAGGCATAGGTGGGCAGTTTCCCAGAAACATATGATGATCCGAAAAGTGGTAGAAGGGATCTTAAATTAGCAAGGAAAGCACAAGGAGGCAACCGTACAAGAGGCCCCACCACTCACCACAATGATTTACAATGAACCAGTAAAGCTACTAAAACAAAAACCTACGCTTGAAATGTGACCTAAACCTCCTTCAACCTTTATGTGATTATTCTACTCCCACTGCAGTCATATTAGGTAATGGGTGTTATATGAAAGGAATCACTGCTCCATGGAATCTTGTGATGGAAGGCGTGGAGCCTTTAAACCTTAATTTTATTGGTTATGCAAACAGATGTCCAGGAATCTGCCAATTAAAAGCCAAAACTATACACCCCTTGAATAGAGGTGATTTATCCCATGGATAAAAAAAGGTTTAGGGATAAGAATAAAAAGGTTTAGGGATGTCGGTTCAATCGGTTGATAGATTTATCGCAGCAATCTATAGCTTTATTTAGAGGAGCT
Organism: Porites lobata; assembly: GCA_942486035.1. NCBI lineage: Eukaryota > Metazoa > Cnidaria > Anthozoa > Scleractinia > Poritidae > Porites > Porites lobata. The sequence goes on from CALNXK010000067.1 coordinate 1,660,687, forward strand.
GTGATTCAAGGAGGCTATTCCATCAACATAAACACAATTAATCAGTATTGTCAGTGCTTATATGAGTGGCTAGCCTTACCTTGGATTTAGTACAAACATATCAATGTACCAGTAATATGGCTTACCGCATGACTATATATAACAGTACGTTATAAATAACCTAGGTTAAAAAAATCAACCTAGGTTAAATCAAAATTAACCTGAAATCAAATTTGACCTGTAACATATATATGCATGCAATATATTCCTGTAAAAAAGTTAGGAAAGTTGTTTACCTTGTTTTTAGAGCTGCCCTTTCTTCCTGATCTTGTTTTCTGCAGGTTGACATGCTATTCTTCTTCATCAAGACTTCCGAACTTGTGACGCAAAATAGTCCATTCCTTAAAGAAAAATAATATTGATAACAATTAATTTAGACTGTCTTCACTTTTTTTAGAAAAAATAGAACTTGTCAAAGCATTTATCAGAAAACTCAACAGTATATCCTAGCTTAGTTTAGTAAAAACAAAGCTGTTTATTAAAGGTGGATGTCGGATCACTAGGCTGACCAGGATGACTGAGATGACTGAGATAATTTGTGTAACTAGGATGACTGCAATGACTAGGGTGCTGGGATGAGCGGCAAGACTGGAAACAACTGGGATTATTAAGGTGAGAGGGACAACAAGGACAGCCAGGACAACCAGGACAACAGGGACAACCAGGACAATAGGGACAATAGGGACAACCACGAAACAGGGACAACAGGGACAACCGGGACAACAGGGACAACAGGGATAACAGGGGCAACAGGGACAACAGGGGCAACAGGGACATCAGGGACAACAGGGACAACAGGGATAACAGGGACAACAGGGACAACAGGGACAACCGGGACAACAGGGACAACAGGGGCAACAGGGACAACAGGGACAACAGGGACATCAGGGACAACAGGGACAACAGGGACAACAGGGACAACCAGGATAACGGGGACAACAAGGACATCAGGGATAACAGGAACAACAGGGACATCCAGGACAACAGGGACAACAGGGACAACCAGGATAACAGGGACAACAAGGACATCAGGGATAACAGGGACAACAGGAACAACAGGGATATCAGGGACAACAGGGACAAAAGGGACAACTGGGACAACAGGGACAACCAGGATAACAGGGACAACAAGGACATCAGGGACAACCGGGACAACAGGGATATCAGGGATATTAGGGACAACAGGGACAAAAGGGACAACAGGGACAACCAGGATAACAGGGACAACAAGGACAACAGGGACAACAGGAACAACAGGGACAACAGGGACAACAGGGACAACAGGGACAACAGGGACAACAGGGACAACAGGGACAACAGGGACAACAGGGACAACAGGGACAACAGGGACAACAGGGACAACAGGGACAACAGGGACAACAGGGACAACAGGGACAACAGGGACAACAGGGACAACAGGGACAACAGGGACAACAGGGACAACAGGGACAACAGGGACAACAGGGATATCAGGGACAACAGGGACAAACGGGACAACCAGGATAACAGGGACATAAATAAATAAATAAAATAAATAAATAACAATTTGCAAGTAGCACATCTGCATAGTGGTTCTTCGTCTACCAGATTCCTGGTCGAATTGGAATTTGGAAATGTTGGTTTTTGAGGAGAGGGGAAAAGCGGAGTACCCGGAGAAAAACCTTTCGGAGCGAGGGAGAGAACCAGCTAGGGTAACTAGGGTAAGAGGAATGACTCGGATGACAGGGATAACTAACATGACTAGAGTGACTGGGTGAGTGACTAAAATGACTGGGATGTTTGGGATGCCTAGGATGACTGGGATGACTGGTATTGCTAGGATGTCTAGAATGATCTGGATGACTAGGATGACTGGCATGACTGGGATAAGTGGGATGTTTGGCATCACTAGCATGACTAGGGTGGGTATAGAGACTAAGATGACTGGGATGACTAAGTTGACTGGAGTGACTGTGCAGGTTGATTAGGAATGAACAGGATGACTAGGATCACTGGGATGACTGGGATAACTGGGATGACTAGGGCAACTGGGATTACTAAGACAACTGGGATGATTGAAGTGACTGGGATGACAGTGAACACTATGGTGACTAAAATGACTGGGATGACTATGCATAATAACTAGCACTGGGGAGCACAGGGTAACACAGAGTAACACAGGGGAACACAGGAAAAAAGCAGGGAAACAAAGGGTAACACGAGGGAACACAGGGTAACACAGGGGGACACAGCATAACACAGGGGAATACAGAGTAACACAAGGAAACAGCAGGGCCGAGTTGTTCAAAGCTGGGTTAAGATAGCCGAGGGTTAGTGAGAGATTGGAATTCAGATTTGAAAGCTTAAAAAGAATTTCAGTTTCAATTCTTTTTGTCTACAAGTTGATGATTGGAAGCTCTAAAAATAGCAGAGAAAATTATCCGAGAAAAGGCTTTTGAACACAACAAAAAGAAAACCTGGGTTAAATTTAACCCCGGGTTAAGCGCTAATCGGCTTTCGAACAACTGGGCCCTGGAGAACACAGGGGAACACAGGGAAAACAGGATAACACACAGTAACACAAGGTAACACGGGGTATCACATGCTAACAATGGTAACACAGGGGGACACAGGGGAACACAGTGTAACACCGGGTCACAGAGAGTAATACAGCAGAACACAGGGTAACACAGAGGAACACAGGCAAACATAGGATAACACAGGGTAACACAGGAAAACACAGGGAAACACAGAGTACCACAGGGGAACACAGAGTAACACAGGGGAACACAAGGTAATGCAGAGTAACACAGGGGAACGCAGCGTAACGTCGGGAACACAGAGTAACACAAGGAAACAGCAGGAGAACACAGGGGGACACAGGGAAAAACAGGATAAAAGGGTAACACAGGGTATCACATGTTAACAAAGGTAACACAGGGGGACACAGAGGAACACAGGGTAACACAGGGTAACAAAGAGTAACACAGGGTAACACAGAGTAAGACAGAGTAACAGAGTGTAACACAGGGTAACACAGGGGAACACAGGGTAACACAGGGTAACACAGAATAAGACAGAGTAACAGAGTGTAACACAGGGTAACACAGGGTAACAAAGAGTAACACAGGGTAACACAGAGTAAGACAGAGTAACAGAGTGTAACACAGGGTAACACAGGGGAACAAAGAGTAACACAGGGTAACACAGAGTAAGACAGAGTAACAGAGTGTAACACAGGGTAACACAGGGGAACACAGAGGAACACAGGGGAACACAGGGTAACACAAGGGAACACGGGGTAACACAGGGGAACACAGAGTAACACAGGGTAACAAAGAGTAGCACGGGGGAACACAGGGGAACACAGGGTAACAGAGGGTAACACAGAGTAACACATGGTAACACAGGGGAACACAGGGTAACACAGGGTAACACAAAGTAACACAGGGGAACACAGGGTAACAAAGAGTAGCACAGGGGAACACAGGGGAACACAGGGTAACAGAGGGTAACACAGAGTAACACAGGGTATTACAGGGGAACACAGGGTAACACAGGGGAACACAGGGTAACACAGGGTAACACAGAGTAGCACAGGGTAACACAGAGTAACACAGGGTATTACAGGGGAACACAGGGGAACACAGAAACACAGGGTATTACAGCTTAACACGGGGTAACACAGAGTAACACAGTGGAACACAGGGTAACACAAGGTGACACAAGGTAACACAGGGGAACACAGGGGAACACAGGGTAGCACCGGGAAACACATGGTAACATAGGGTAAAAAGAGTAGTACAGAGTAACACAGGGTAACAAAGAGTAACACAGGGTAACACGGGGTAACACAAGGTAACACAGGGAAACACAGCGCAACACAGGGGAACACAGACGAACACAGAGTAGCACAGAGTAATACAGGGGAACACATGGTAACACAGGGTAACACAGAGTAACACAGGGGAACACAACATAACACAGGGGAACACATGGTACCACAGGGGAACACAGGGTAACAAAGAGTAACACAGGGGAACAAATGGTAACACAGGGTAACCCAGGGTAACAAAGAGTAACACGGGGGAACACAAGGGAACACAGAGTAATACAGGGGAACACAAGGTAACACAGAGTAACACAGGGTATTACAGGGTAACACTGGGTAACACAGGGTAATACAGAGTAACACAGGGTATTACAGGGGAATACAGGGTAACACAGTTGAACACAGAAAAAGACAGGGTACTACAGGTTAACACAGGGTAACAAAAGGTAACACAGAGTAACACAGGGGAACACAAGGTAACACAGGGGAACACAGGGTACCACAGGGGAACACAGGGTAACACAGGGTAACACAGGGTAACAAAGAGTAACACAGGGTAACACAGGGGAACACAAGGTAACACAGAGTAACACAGGGGAAAACAGAGGAACACAAAGTAACACAGAGTAACACAGGGGAACACATGGTAACACAGGGTAACACAGGGTAACCCAGGGTAACAAAGAGTAACACAGGGGAACACATGGTATCACAGGGGAACACAGAGTAATACAGGGGAACACAGGGTAACACAATGCAACACAGGGGAATACAGGGTAACACAGGGGAACACAGGGTAACAGAGGGTAACACAGAGTAACACAGGGGAACACAAGGTAACACAGAGTAACACAGGGTATTACAGGGTAACACTGGGTAACACAGGGTAACACAGAGTAACACAGGGTATTACAGGGGAATACAGGGGAACACAGGGGAACACAGAAAAAGACAGGGTATTACAGGTTAACACAGGGTAACAAAGGGTAACACAGAGTAACACAGGGGAACACATGGTACCACAGGGGAACACAGGGTAACAAAGAGTAACACAGGGGAACACATGGTAACACAGGGTAACCCAGGGTAACAAAGAGTAACACGGGGGAACACAAGGGAACACAGAGTAATACAGGGGAACACAAGGTAACACAGAGTAACACAGGGTATTACAGGGTAACACTGGGTAACACAGGGTAATACAGAGTAACACAGGGTATTACAGGGGGATACAGGGTAACACAGTTGAACACAGAAAAAGACAGGGTACTACAGGTTAACACAGGGTAACAAAAGGTAACACAGAGTAACACAGGGGAACACAAGGTAACACAGGGGAACACATGGTACCACAGGGGAACACAGGGGAACACAGGGTAACACAGGGTAACAAAGAGTAACACAGGGTAACACAGGGGAACACAAGGTAACACAGAGTAACACAGGGGAAAACAGAGGAACACAAAGTAACACAGAGTAACACAGGGGAACACATGGTAACACAGGGTAACCCAGGGTAACAAAGAGTAACACAGGGGAACACATGGTATCACAGGGGAACACAGAGTAATACAGGGGAACACAGGGTAACACAATGCAACACAGGGGAACACAGGGTAACACAGGGGAACACAGGGTAACAGAGGGTAACACAGAGTAACACAGGGGAACACAAGGTAACACAGAGTAACACAGGGTATTACAGGGTAACACTGGGTAACACAGGGTAACACAGAGTAACACAGGGTATTACAGGGGAATACAGGGGAACACAGGGGAACACAGAAAAAGACAGGGTATTACAGGTTAACACAGGGTAACAAAGGGTAACACAGAGTAACACAGGGGAACACAAGGTAACACAGAGTAACACAGGGTATTACAGGGTAACACAGGGTAACACAGGGTAACATAGGGTAACGCAGAGTAATACAGAGTAATGCACCTATCAATGTAAATCCCGTGGGGGGGGGAGTGCGGGCAAGGGGTAGGGATTTGATGCCTGGGACCATCCCCGCTGTCGGGCTTTTGATCGTGCGAAGCGACCCCGGGGTCGGGACATTTGACTTTGACTGACAGAAGCCTGGTATCAATTCAGAAGCAGTTACCAAGTCCGTCCCTCGCGCCCGTTTTTTCTTGTGCCCACTACTTCCAAGCGCCTGCTACGCAGGCTATTAGTTTTGTAAAGGATAACAACTTATCATCAGCGTACATTTTCCTAAAGAAGAAAGTCACCTATCTTGGGGGCCAGGTTGGTGACCAGGCATGAAAATTTAGTCGCCACTGAGTAAAAGCTGGTAGCATTGGCGACCCCACAGGTCGCAACGTCAAGCCCTGCTAGGATGACTGGGATGGATAATATTGTGTGACTGGGATTGGATGGCCGGGCGATTTGGATGATTGGGATGACTGGGATGACAAGGGTGACTGCGATGACTAGGATAACTTGGATCACAAGAATCACTAGGGTGTCTGGCATGACTATGGTGACTAGGAGGACTAGGATGACTAGGGATGATTTGGATGGTGAAATGTTGTTTTGGATGACTGGTATGACTAGAAGGACTAGGATGACTGGGGTGACTGGGATGACTATAATAACTAGGGTGAATAAAATGACTGGGGTCAATGAGATAACTGGGATGAATATAGCCTGCAAATACAGCTGTCTCTTCTCTCTTCTCGCAGCTAAGGACATTTCGCAGGAGAGATGTCTACTCGTTAATGAAAGAAATTCCACACTGACGATGCAAATCAATGTTTACATAATGTAATCTAGTAGTCATGGGTTCCAAATATAAATTTGCTTGAGTTTGTGTTCCTCCTGGTCTGTTGTGGTTACGTTGTTAGTTCTCCAGTGAATGAGCTGCCGCAACACTCTTTGTGACGTTTTGTTTTGTCTTTCTGTCATTTGTAAACAATAGCTAAAACAATGCAATTACTATATCAACCAATCAGAACTCCTGACCAGATTTAGCACAGATTTTATGTCATCGCTATGGAATTCCTGTCATTAAGGCACAGATGTCTCTCAGATGAAACTTCCCTTGGGCAAAGGAGAAAGGAGAGAGAAATTCTAAGGGCTTTCTCAAGGGCAAAAGAAAAATGTCCGTAATGAGGTGTAAACCCCAGGTAAGTGAGGTTAACCCCCTTAGGTGGGGTAACCCACTTGTCAATATTCAACCACACGTCACAGGAAAAAATAACAGATTCCCATTTTTGGATATTTTAGGGTATTTAAAGAATACCCACAAAAATCCCAAATTTGGAAGAGTGAGACAAGTCCCAATCAGGGAACTAACCCTAACTTGTCTCACTTTGCCAAATTTGGGATTTTTATGGGTATTATTAAATACCCTAAAATATCCAAAAATGGGAATCCGTTATTTTTTCCTCCAGATGCAAATAATTAAGTGGCCGGGTGCTTTGAAGGCAACCTTAATCCTAAAAATACCATTAACTGAATATTATTTGCTGATGAGACCAACACTTTCTACTAAATAGTCGTAAACTTTCAGTTAAGCTCACAATCATACCTCAAAAGAGCTGTGTCGGATTTTTCAAGACTCCTACCATGCCACGTCCGTGAATGTTCAGCCCATAAATAACTCCAAGTGTTGAAGAATGGGTCAATGAACCGATAGATGTCAAATCCGAGTTCCTAAAGTCTATAATAATGTCAAGTTGGAGACATTAAAAATACACATGTTCCAACTTTGGTCACTCCGTCGCCATGTTGGTCTCTTTTAGAACCCAGTCTCTATTGGCGCGTGAGTCTCGCGCTACGTGTACTCGTTTCGCGTTTTTAGAGTGCTCGTAAACGGGTTCCCAGCTGTAGTTTGTAGTCTTTTTGACGGGCATCAGAAGATATATATTTCTGGCTGTAGTGACGTCTTTCGTGAAATTTAATTATTTACGGGTGAGACTGATCAGTAATTCTCTCTTCAAAGAAGTGACGAGTATTTCAACTAAGCCTATGAAACACTGCCTCGCGCGCTCCTCGCTGCTAGGGACGTTTCGCGGGAGAGACACGTCTCTAGCGAGGAGAGACGGCTGTAACCAAACACAAGGCATACCTGTATGAGCGCAAAATAAGGTTCAAAAAGAGCTCATAGCTGGGTTTAAAGAAATTCTCAATCAGAATGAGCTGCAACAATGAAAGAGAACCCAGAGGCTGTAGCCCCATGTCACGGGAATACATGACAGTCTGGGATTCTGGATTCCACGCCGTCACGGATTTCACGATTCCAGGTACTAGATTTCAGTCTCTATCACTAGAACTTGGACTCTGGATTTTAATCGTTAGTGGATTCCTTAAGCTGTATTCTGGACTTCAAAGCCCAGGATTCCGGATTCCGCAAGTAAAATTTTCCGGATTTCGGATCCCACAGGCAAAAATTTTCCGCATTCCAGTATCCGGATTCCCTTTCATGGGGTGAAGCTTGCTTGGCAGGTGCATAAAGGGGTGGGGATACTGGGGAGAAAAGAAGAACTCCCCCTCCCTTTCGCTCCTAATGCCTGCCATGTAGGCTAGGATTGCTGATTTGCACTCGCCTCGGCAGTAAAGGGTCTTTGACCCGACGGCTGCCATGCTGATGAGCCCCAATAAGGGCGAAACGGCTGTCCATGGCTGCCACTGCCCGGGTGATATGGTTGTGGGCATGCGTAAGGTACTGGCCATACCACGGGGTTGGTAGCGTGCGCTTCAGTCCTGAAATATGCCATTTTACAGTTATGGATGGAAGCGAGGCTGACGGTGACCTTGTTTTGATACAAACCTTCTTTGCTTTGTTATGGAAATTGTTCTTGAAAAATACTATTTAGCGTAAGAATAACTTGATTTACATAATAAATCAGGAAGGTTTGTATCAAAACAAGGTCACCCTCAGACTCGCTTTCATCCATAACTGTAAAATGGCCTATTGGTATTATGAACTCAAGCCCAAGTCAGGGGCGGATCTAAGGGGAGAGTACTGGGGGTGCGCACCCCTCCTCTGAGATGTCCTGCGGCTTTCTAAAACAACAGGTATTCTGCAAAAAAAATAACTTTGTGGTTTATTGGTGTTGAATTAAAATATGAGACGAGGCTGAAGAATTTCAGTGTTCAACGCAGTAAAAATGGTAGTTAAAATGTTAGTTCCTTAGTGGAGCACCCTCTCTTAAGAAAAATCCCGGATCCGCCCCTGCAAGTATTAAACGCTGGCAGCAAAATGAATCTCAACTCGCAAAGCCCATGAAACGCCCGGCAAGTTTGTCGGTTCCTTGCAATACCATTAGTGGTGGTTTATAAGCAAGCGAAAACCTCGTCAAGCTCCTACTGATCGTTTTTCCGAGCGGTCTGTGCGTTTCGGCTCACGTGCTCAAAGCGAGGAAGCTTAGCCTGGTGAAAGAGCGAAATGACATCTGAGGAACGGGCGCAGAAAATTCCATACTGATGACGTGTAACTTCCTAGGTCTGGGTAGTGTTTCTGATTGGTTGAAGCAGATTTCCAGCGGGGCACGACCGATCAGAAGCACTACCCAGAGCTTGGAAGTGACAGCAATATGGAGGGCGCTCGTTCCTCAATACACTCCCTTCTTCTCCCCCTCCCCCCTCAAGTACATGAATCAGCTGCTTGCATGGCAAGGGAAAACATTTAAAAAGAAGGAACGAAAAAGAAGTTCTAGACAACCTGGGAGACTGGGGGCTAGCTTTCGATCGGTACTTAAGAGTACTATGATTACTTGGGAAACACGTGACTTATGAAAGGTCGGTAATTTTTTCTTTACTTTACGTTATTTCAGATGTTACCTTGTTATTTCCAAACCCCTAAGCTGTCCATCAATTCAATACGCAATCCCATGATTTTTTCTAAGGATGAAGGAGCTTACAGCCTATAACCGGGGCTCCAACCTCGTCCCCAGGGCTTTTCCCTCAAAAAATGGGTTTGAGGAAAAAGCCCTGGGGGCGAGGTTGCCGGGGCCCCTGAGAGAGGCAAATAATAGGGGTCATTTGAACGGTGGCGTCATTTTACTACTGTGATCAGCCTATTTCTAAACGTAGTAACACGACAATAGCACATATACATTTTCTCAATTTTATTTGAACTTAATTACTCTTAAATAATACTTACACATTTATTACTTAGTCGAACTTTGCGAAAAATATTTCCACTATTTTTTATTATTATTTCATTAATATTAACACGTATATTAACCTCAATTTTTTCTATTCTGAAATTCAATTTTTTTAAATAATTACCAAAATACTTACTGTTTTGGAGTTTGAAAATTTAGATTAAAAGGTTCGTCTGAAATTTGTACGGGCTTAAGTAAAACTGAAAGATTGGAAGTGATTTTATATCAACAAGATATTTTTGATGAAAAAAACGATTCTTCTTTCTAAGAGAGTAGTGATTTCAAAAAAGAACGAAACAGCTAACAAATGACAACAGATTTTTAATTTAGGGTCAGAAAGTTGTATAGTTTAGAAATTCAGAAAGTTGTATAGTTGTATATTTAGTTATAAACATTTCCTTCAGATAAAATATGGCAATTTTTACTTAAAAGATAACAGAGAAAGGAAATAGTTTTCAGAGTCATCTGTTCTGGGTGGGATCCGGTCCCTCACAGTCATATCTCTTTCAGAGGAAACAATCGAGGGCTGGTTTGGTGAAGGGTTCTCGGAGTACCTGGAAACAATAAAAGTGTTCAGTTAGATAAACGCTTTTACGAAAAGAGTCATTGAAAAATAACATACAGTTTTGTTGCAAACACCTCTACAAGTTAACTCTACGAGGCTGTATGATATACGCACTAGGCTCCTCAGTGAAGAAGGGCCGTGGAACAACAGGGTGAGCAAGAGGAAAAAGGCAAAGTGAGGGGATGGAGGGGGAGGGTAGGGGACTGAAGAGGCCTCTCCTCATTCTCCTAATAGCAGGGCTCGCTTTTTTGCGGCCAACACCTCGTAATTCATCTTTTTACCCACCGAGTAACCTGGTCCAGGGCAACTTTAATACAGGGACAATGAAGACGGACGTCAAGGAGCCGAGAATCAACTATTTTAGCAAAAACGTAAATCAGTGAAAACCCAAGTACAATTCAAAGAAAAGTGTGAACTTTTAACTAGAAATATCTCAGAAGAGAGAATATATGTTACATTTTGAAACAATTATCCCCAATCTACAACTGGACTGAAAGAGGGAACAAAGTGGAGTCAGGAGCACATGGGAGCCCGCGGGAGCCCATAGTGGAGTAGTTGACTTCATCGTGACTTCCTACCGTTTAGCATTACTGCTAACAGCAGTAATAGATCACTGACATTTTCTTACCTCAATGTGCTGGTTTCATGCCTTAGATCTCTCGCTTGTGCGTCCAATGCCGCCCACTGGAGAAACAACAGAAAGGATATGCCAGTCAGTATTTATTGTTTATCTCATCCTCAAACTGACTCTTTGAGACTGGCCTCAAACGGAGTTACGGTAGCGTTATTATCATCATCATCATCGTTTATAATACCTAAAATGGTAAAATACGCCCTCCGTTACATACGTTTTGATGCCATAAAGCCATCCGACACATATCAGAAGCTGGTCTTTTCAATGTGTGTCAGTAAGCACTATAGTTGAGCCCTGGCAACTTCTTTATTTAAGCCTCACGAGAATGCGACACTTGGCAATGCACAGTTTGTTGACTTGATTCATAACAGGGTATACAATTCAAGGGAATCTTATTCAAAACAGGGTCTAATTTTTCGTAAAGAAACGGTAGCGAATCTGTTATTGGCCATTTCTCACAACAAGGTTTTAAAACAGAGTCTATTGCAAGTTCAAGGCTGTCTCTAAGGGCGGGCGGTATGGGGCGAGGATTTGGCGTCGATGAGCATGATTCCCCTCTACATAATGCATATACCCAGAACCTTGAAATCTTAGTAACAGTCCAAGCTGCAGGCATTTTAAATTTTCCGGCTTTTTTTCCTAAATGGGATCAGGGCTCCAAAACCTCAGTGGTACCCCACAATTACTGATGATGGCTAAAGGTGAGAAGGGTACGAAGGACCCCATCCCCACTGAGTGCTTTTTAGCCCCATTTTCTAAAAGGAAAAGCCCTAGAAATGATGTTGGGGGAAGGCTTGTAGGTCTTTCTTAAACAAAGCGCAACATCTAAGTAGTAGATTTGTACCCAGTTGTCTGCGTAGCAAGCATTTCCCTGCGTTTTTGGAGCAAAAAACGAGGAACCAAAACAGTGGCGCGAGTTAAAGAGCGGGGAGGGGTGGAGATTGGTTCTCGTTCTATTTCATGCGTGGCAAAAACGAAAATCCCGTTCCTCGTTCTTTCAACAGAAACGCTTGTTACACAGGCTATGTACCCAGTCGCTGTTTACACTTCTGTGAAAAGAGAGAAGATTAGATGATACTGTTGCGCGCGGTACTCATGGGAAAGGACGAAGAACAATTTCCTTCATCCCTTCCATGACACCCCGCGTTCCTCAATCTAGCACCAATCTTCTCTCACCTCAAAAACAAATAAATTAGTGACTGCGACTGGATACGATTCTGCGTAAGTAGGACTTTATATCAAGGCTTACCGTCAACGGGCGAGAAGACGCATGTGTTGGCGAGGAGTCAGTCAGGACAGCTTCTGCTTCTCTCAGTGCTGTTTCTTTTTTCATCATCAGGCTTTGAGTGCTTTGAGTGTAACTTCTGCAAAGGCTTTTAATAGCCGCGTCAAGCTTCCACAAGAAATCTACGATCTGTTCAACAACATTTTGCAGAGCACCAGCAGTCTCACTCACGTGTCTCAAACCTTCCTGCGCTTCTACCAGTTCAGTCTCTTTCTGCTGAAGGCGTTGTTTGCTGTTCTCTAATTCTCTCTCCTTATCACGGCTTGTTTGGGTTTGTAGTTTCAAAGAGTTTCTTACATAAGCCAGTTCTTTTCTTTCTTCCTTCAGCAGGCTCATCCATAATGCCGAATCTCTAGCATCGCTAGAATGCGAATGTCGAATGCGCTTTTTAAGCTTCTTAATTCCAGATTTGAACTTTTTCTGTTTCGCGTCCAAAATCGTCTCGGGATTTTTCTCTTCATCCACTGCCGGTGTCTTGGTGGTCAACGTTTCCTGGAGATACTTGTTTTGTTCAGTGAGTTCTTCTATTTGCTTTAGCAGCTCTTTGAATTCAACGTTTTCTTTATCCGATGTTTTTGACAATTCTAAAGCCATCTTGCCTTTTTCTTTATAAATGGTGACTGTTGGCGTTTCATAGATAACTTCAATCTGTTTGTTCTTGTTTCTGAACTTCTCAAGTTCATCCTCCAGGAATTTCAACTGACTCTTTAACCCTTCCTCTCGATTTTTACCCAATTCCAGGGAACCTTTCAACAGTTCAACTTCTTCACGTAAATACCCATAATCAATGCCTTCACTGTTTATACGACGAGTCGTTTCTTTTAAATCCTTTAACATCTCCCTTGCTTCATCGCATTCGAATTGTAGAACTTCGTTGCTTTCTTTGCTTTCTTTCAGCTTAACCTCCAACAGTTCGATTTGATACAAGTAATAGCTCTTTTCCATCTCCGCGAAGTTGTCTTCGCCGTCCTTTTTTTCTTTTAACTCGTCAACGATCACCCTCAGTTCGTCACATTCAAATAGAAGATTTTCTTTGCTTTCTTCGCTGTCCTTCAGCTTTTTTTCTAACAGTTCGATTTGATACAAGTAATAGCTCTTTTCCATCTCCAAGAAGTTTTCTTCACCTTCCTTTTTTTCTTTTAACTCGTCAACGATCACCCTCAGTTCGTCAAATTCAAATCGAAGATTTTCTTTGCTTTCTTCGCTGTCTTTCAGCTTATTCTCTAACAGTTCGATTTGATACAAGTAATAGCTCTTTTCCATCTCCAAGAAGTTTTCTTCACCTTCCTTTTTTTCTTTTAACTCGTCAACGATCACCCTCAGTTCGTCAAATTCAAATCGAAGATTTTCTTTGCTTTCTTCGCTGTCTTTCAGCTTATTCTCTAACAGTTCGATTTGGTACAAGTAGTGGCTCTTTTCCATCTCCACGAAGTTGCCTTGGCCGTCCTTTTTTTCTTTTAACTCGTCAAAGATCACCCTCAGTTCGTCACATTCAAATCGAAGATTTTCTTTGCTTTCTTCGCTGTCTTTCAGCTTATTCTCTAACAGCTCGATTTGATACAAGTAATAGTTCTTTTCCATCTGCGCATAGTCCAGTTCATCTTTTAAATCCTTAAGCTGCCCATCTTTTTTCTTGATGGCTTCTCTTAGATTTGTAAATGCTCTTTCTCTGTATTCTTCATTAGAATTGAGACGCTTGAGTTCAAATCTTAATGCTTCAATCTCAGTCTGCAAACTTTCACTTTGAACTTCTTCAATTTCTCTCTTCGTCAAAGCACCTTGGTCCACAAGCTTTTCATTGTCTTTCTTGTATAACTCAATAATAGGAGAGATGATATCCATATCTCTTAACTTCATGCAGACATCTCCATTTAGACAAGGAACACAGCTTCCTGAAGGACCACAGCGCAATCTGATATCATCCAAAGCGTCCCAGGAATTCTCACCATTATCAGCTCCTTTTTCTGAAATGTTATCTAACTCAGCTTCGTCTTGAACATCCAAGACCCTGCTGTCTTCTATTGGTGTTTTGCCGATGCAGGGTGCAATTGCAATGCAAATGTCCTCCAACGACCCTCGTCCACTATCGTCTTCCAGTTTATCTTGATGGTAGCTTGACTCCTCCTTGTTTTCATCGCAGTCGCGACTTTCCTCTTTAAGGTCTTCTCTTCGCTCCCTAGATAGAAATTATACCCATTAACCTGCCTGAAATATTAAATTGCATTATTTAACATACAGAGGTCATCAAGGACCAGTCAGTATTCCAGTACTGAGAGCCAGGAAAAAAGCTTTACTGAAGCTGTTGAGGGTATTTCTACTATTATTGCACTTATTGGTCCGTTTAGTTTGTGACGTTGTTTTGAACAGCCAATCAGAAAATCAGCCAGGAGAAAGGGAGCAAGGTTATCCCTCGCTTATTCAAGGTGCTTTGCGCGCTTCTTTTTCGTGTTTTGAAATATGTAGTCAATTCCTATGAGCAAAGAAAGAAATTTTCTGTCTGGTTACGATACAAACTTTTCGTTTCAATTTTATCCGTATCATCATGATTGTGATCGTCTGTGATAGACACCACCCATGGCCAAGGGCATTACATTATAATGAAGCCAGACTTGTAGAAGCCTAGTCTAGACCACCAAAAAAAATGTGCCAAGAGATCGCAAAAGGGTGCATTTACATTCTCTTGTGTATGCAAAGACCTTCCTCCTACGAAAGACAAAATGTGTCACCCCAAAAGTCATAAATACATGTTTCACGAATATGCATAGATTACTTACTTGGCAGCATCTGCTATATCTTCATCATCGACTGACAATGAGGAGTTACTCTTGACGTCACCTTGTGGCTCACAGGTACTTGTGGTGGTATGTGCTTTCATGATAAGACCTCCAGCCTCAACATTAGTATTCAAACCTGGTGTGAAGTCATCCTTTCTCTCACAACATAACGCGTTACTGTCCGTAATATCATTTCTGTTCTCTTGTACAGCGCAATACTCTTTCTCGTTCTTTGATTTCTGTTAAAACAACGCACGGAACTCAGTTATTAGGGGTCTATGAAAATGACAAAATAAATAGTATAAAATAAATTTGCTACTATTTACCTCCTTGTTTTCCACAGAATTGAGTTGTCTTGATGTTTGTGGCCGGACTTGTTTGTTCAAACTTCTAAGAGGCTCACTGCCCAGGCGTTTAGATTTGGCTGGAGAGTTAGGTTTAACTCTAGCTTGTTTACAGCGTCCATCGCTTAGATTTGTACCTGTGTAAATGTCCAGTTGTTACTTATATGTTCACCAACAATGCATTTACCATTTGGTATCCTTATTTCCTTTTTATATAGTCTCTCCCTAGTAGTTCTCCTTCAATATCCGACTACAATATGTCATCTTATTCTCTTTTTACCTTCATTTTCTTCAGTTAATTCCCCGTAAACCCTTTAAAGAAAAATGAGCTCTACCTTATGGCTCCCGTTGTATACTAAGCCCCTCCCGCTGCTTAGTATATTTTCTCTAATACACCCCTCTCTCTCATGAGCCTCTCCCTCTTGGAAGCCCCACTCTCCCTAGTATGCACCTCCTTATTAGAAGTCCCTCTCGTCTAATTATTTCTTCTTTTCTTTTACGCCTCTGTTACTATAAAGGATCTCTCTCTCTCTCTCTCTCTCTCTCTCTCTCTAAAAGGCCACAAAAGACACCCACTTCTGTAATCCCCATACCCACCCCCTGATGAGCCACTCTCTAACAAGCACAAACTAATTTATATCACAATATCATTATCTGAAAAATTTCTCTCTCTCTACTGGTTAGCCCCGCTCTGTCGTTCTTAGCACTCTCTCTGTCAGTTCCTACCTCCGTGATAAGCCCCGCTTTCTAACAGAACGATGTATCTAAAGCACCCTCTACCTTAGTAAGGTTCACTAGCTCTTGAATCAGTGCCCGCTTTAAAATCTACCTTCCTTCACAATATACACTACTTTTTTATAACTGCAATGTCTAAATGACGGAGCTTGTACACCTCAGCGACAAACCTATCTAGTCTCCCTCATCTGTAAACTTTCCTGAACCAGGAGCTCCTGCCGGAACATAAGCTCTTACGTAATTTGACCCCACTCTATATAAGTCCTTTGCAGTCCTTTGTGGTTAATGTTTGTACTTTACGTAAGACTAATATAAAAACCGTTTTTCTCTGTTTTGCTGAAGATGTTCTTAAAGGGCTTTTAATAAGTCTTAAAAATTACTTAATGAGTGCAATTCATTTCCAACCATTTCAAAGTTATTAAATGCACCAGTTCATTTTTAAAACAATAGAATGTATTTTTGTACGAGTCATCAATTTTACTTACAAAAAAAAAAAAAGAGAGAAATTTAGAATACCTGTTTTGTCCACAGCAACAGGAATTCGTGATGATCTCTTTTCCCCGGAATCTCTCGGTAAAGGTCTCTTTTTCGCCGTTTTGTCCTCGCACGAGAAACCTTCATGGTTAGCACTGCTCAATCGAGTCAGTCTAATTGGTATTTTAGAGTTTCGCTGCCGGGTGACGGGAGCTGAGTGAATTCTGTTCTCATCCTTTTTCTCCCTGCCCGTAAGCCGTGAAGCCATCGTTGTTGTCCTGACGGGGATTTCACACCACGCCAAACGATGATTTTTCAACTCGTTATTTAACTTTTTGTTATTTTTAAAATATTTTTTTGTTTGTTTTTACTTCTCTTTTGAGAGTTTTTCTCTGAAAATCACTTTGAAAATATCGAAAACTGCTCAGCACCGAAAGTATGTACACACCTTCGAAAGCTGAAGCGAAATGATTGTTTTCTTTCAATGACTATGGAAACGCATTTCGTCATAAACAGCGCTCTGAAGAAGAGTGTTTTCGAATGCTCGCGCAAAGACATTCTACTAGCTGATTTCGTAAGACATTTTGAATTTATGGTGAATTTAGCTTTCGGAAAGTTCTAGTCCGCCTGAAATCAAGTGTTCTCATAAAAGCAAAAAGACCCCTTTCTTACAGCATAAATGACACTCTTAAAAGCTTAAACTTATTTGCTTTTTGAAAAACAACGTTGAAAATCGCTTAAACTCAAGTTTAAACAATTATAATAATTCAGCTCTTTTTGGATGGAAACTAGACACGAATTGCTTTTTAAAATTTTTCAACGTGTTGTTTACTTCATTTAGGCTTAAGTGCATGTTTTAAAGATTTCATTTTTCTTCGAAAAAGAACTTTAAAGCTTACCTGTCCAGCCATAGCCAAACCTCTCTGATGTGTTTCAAAAGTTTTCAATGGCATGGCGAAGATACGACCGCACCAGTTTTTTCACCATAAACTCCACTAACAAAGATGTCGAACAATCAACTTGCTGTCAGCGCAGAAGTCACCGGAGTTCGAGAAAAACCTTAGGTCGGGAAGTCCTTTCATTTCTCGCCAAGCTAGCATTAGTTAGCGAGGGCCTCATAGGTTGCTAGGCGGTTTTTCAACTAAAAAATATCATTTCTGCAAGCCCAACTAACAAATTTATCTCGACCAATCAGCGTTGGGCAAATTTTCCCTTTTGACACAGGCAACCCAGACTCTTTAAAAGTTATGAGAATATTTTTAGGAAAAACGTTATTAAAGATTCTCAAAAAAATAAATAAATCACCGTTTTCTTTGTGTCGTATCTTTTACTATCAGTTTGCTCCTTTAAGTTTGGAAACGTATTTTGTTTATTCTCATACCTGGAAGGCCTGTGCTTTTGACCGCATAAAATCCCTCTAAGCTGTGGGTTGAACCTTGAAAAACTAACGGAATGGGTGGGCGGGAAAATTGTTATCAAACTAATTTTGGCTCGTGATTTACAAACTATTTGACCAATAAAACCTTTGGTCTATTACTAAAACGACGATTAACCTGGAAAAAAATCCGGACAGATTGTTACTGGACCAGAAACAAACACAACAGTCATTCAGTCAGAAAAATTTATTGGAAAATTACGACTGACACTTCATACGTCCAAACCAAAATTGTATTATGTACGTCTATTGCCTTTCCAACCCCTAACATGAACTAGCAAAACAACGATTAAACATTTTTCAGTTCCTGTTGTTATTTATGCCTCATGACCATCACTGTTGCTTTGTATTATTTGCTGCAAATTTTTACTTTTTCCCAATTCTTGCTAGTATAATTTCAAGAAAAATAAAAAACCTTATCAATTAAATATGTAACTTCAATTCCATTTGACATTAGAAAAAAGAACCTTGTGAAGACAGGTTCTTAAATTAATGCTGCTTTTTATTGTTTAGCAGCAAGGGTCTATCACATATACCAGTATGTACTTAGAGCATGGTTTGAATTTGCAAACAAAATAAATCCATAATATATCCAAATTTGATGATGTGTACACATTTATCTATTTCAACTACCAGTAGTTACTTGGCCAGTAAAGACTACTTTACAAGTCAGCGTAAGCATAACAACAAGTATTCATATTCTCTTCTATTCTCATGTGTATGTGTTAAGACACTTTAGGTCGGTTAGTTGAACTGAACTATAGAGTTAAGCCACTGTAAGACTGTGTTCTAATCCATTTTCAGTTTGGCCAGCTGTAACATTTAAAAAAATTCTGCTCAAATGTGAACATTGTCAGGGTACAAAGAGTGAAGTGGTAGAGTATTTTTCTGCTAAAAACATAAATAAATAGTCGCTTATGAATGTCCCAGCATTGAAGTTTATGGTCTTAGAGCTGACCTGTCAGAGGTACTGTGCACTTTACAAATTTGACAGGGGACCAGCCACAGTCTAAGGGAGAGTCGACAGTTAATCAACTAACATGATTGTTACATTCAGAACACTGTAATATACCTAATTTGGACAAATTATTACATCACTGATTAGAAAAGGCCCCATAGGCTGGTGGATCAAAAGGGGGCGGAGCACCCTGCTGAGCGAAGCCGTAAGCTGGAGGTGGAGGATAAGGCTGCGGGAAGGGCTGAGGATAGGGCTGTGTGAATGGTTGAGGATACAATTGAGGGTATGGTAGCTGCAGCGGTGGAGCTGTGGGTGCAGCAGCTACAGCTGAAGGATCATATACGAAGAAGATGCTGTCGACATCAATGGGATAATCTGAACCATCGTCTTCATCGACATACTTTGCAGATACATCAGCAGCAGTCACAGCTATCCAACCTCGACCTGAAAGGGCACTAATTAAGTGGCATACCAAATTTCTGGCATGGATTCCATCATGACCATCCATAAATGAGCTCCATGGATTACCCGACAGCTTGAATTCCAGGCTAGTGCCATAGGTCTGCACTCGTTGAACGCCAAGAACATACTGAGTTTGAATGACATCTTGGCAGATCTAGATAGGTGGAAAAATAGGCAACTTGTTGTTCTGTACTTTCACACAGTGCCTACCGTAAATCCTCTATTAAGCCCCCCCCCCCTTTTAAACTATTCAATAGTTTGTTTCACTCAGTGTTCTTTGTTTTTACAAAAGATTTGTTTTCTATTGCACATTTGCTTGCAGTGCATTACCTGTGGGATGTGTGTAACCAAGATAAATGCTGTGAACATTGTGACAGTGTGCGGCAGAAATTCGTGTCACTTGGCTTGTTTAAGTTTGCACGTATTGCGTGCCTACTGCAACTTTGAATCAAAACAAACGAACTTGATTACTGTACTCTATTTGGGCGTCTCACACCCAAATAAAAAACTTCACACACGCCTAGTACATTGACGCCCAAATATACGCTCCCACAGCGTCTTATTAAGCTACAGAAACAAACTACTGATAAAGCGTTTTAGAAAAAGAACTTCCCAAGTAAAAGAGGTTTAGAAAAACTATTTTGTCAACTTGTTTAACTGGTCTAGGGGGTAGTAGAGGTATATTTTTACTAGACCAGCCTGAAGTTTCACTAGTCCTGGGCTAGTGGACTAGCATTAGTGTTGAGCACTATTACCATTATCTACTAATGTAGGTAGGACACACCATACCTTGGTAACATCTTCTGGTGCATTGATCAGTCGAAGTTTGTCTGATTCATTCATACTCATACAGAAAAAGGGTGCCTGCCTTGGTTGCATTAATCTGAAGAGCAGAGAACTCTTATCAGAGTCTTTCCTTGAGCTATCAATCGCGGCAACAGGGGTCCATCCATACGGTAACAGAACTTCCATCAGCTTCATGACTAGAAATCGTGATTCTACTGCCTCTTCTCCTGACGCCCACCACGGATATCCCTTCAACTTAAACTGCCAACTCTCTGCATAGCGTTTTTCTTCCTGGATTCCTTTATGCCAAAAACTCTGGATGGTGCTTCGGACAGTTGACACGATGGTGTCTGGAGCTCCAATGAGCCTCAGTAAGTCATTACTGTTGAAGCTGATGATAAACTGTGCGGGAGGAGGCTGCCCTGGTACCATGTTTGGATTGTGTTCGAAGAACAGAGTGTTGCTGTCACCTCTGATGTTGGAGTTACCATATAAATTCCACTGTCTGGGTATTAGATCACTGATAATAGTTTGAAGCACTGCTCTGGAATGAACTGCCTCTTCACC
Organism: Porites lobata; assembly: GCA_942486035.1. Taxonomy (NCBI): domain Eukaryota; kingdom Metazoa; phylum Cnidaria; class Anthozoa; order Scleractinia; family Poritidae; genus Porites; species Porites lobata. The sequence goes on from CALNXK010000067.1 coordinate 1,681,673, forward strand.
ATCTGGTCGCCAGGGGTAACCTTTAAGCTTGATTAACAGTACTTCATTCTCATATGTCCACTTTTGGATGCCTTTAGGCCATGATCTCTCGATGGCATCTTTGAGAACTTGGTGCAGATCCATTGGAGCATTGAGTACCATCAAACTGTCCCAGCTGCTGAGACCGATTATAAGAAATGGTTGAGAAGATAATTCTGCAACTGCAACTTTCTTGAATATCCAAGAAGACAAATCACCTGTGCGAGTTAAATTAGTTGACATTTGAAGCTTCCATCCATCTCGGTAGAGCCTGTGCAAAATTCTCTCAGCCATTCTCCTACAAGCCACCGCATCACTTGATGAAGAAGCAGGAGAAAATGGATTGCCCTTCAACTTGAACTCGAAAACTCCATTAAGCTCAAATGTTTCTTTTTGTATCCCTTTGAGCCATGTATCTTGTATGATCTGACGTATGATGGCTGCCTCATGGTCACCACCAAGTATGATGCGAAGCCTGTCAGTTGTACGAACTGCTATGCACATATATTCAAACCCCAGTGGTTTAGGAGGCAAGTTGCTATGGTTACCACCCATGGTTTACAATTATTCCTGCAGGAAATAGCAAATCTGTCATTAAGTTCTCTAAAATCTTGCAAATCTTTCACTGGTCTGAACCGAAGATATTCCTTACTAGCGAAATTGCAAAGGAGAGGATGATAACTGAAATAGTCTAGAAACATTAAACCACAAATTGCGCTATGTAAATTGATCTTTTTTGTGGTTGGAGCAAAATTTGAATAAATATTTAAGGTATTTCAAAATGTGACCACTGCAACTGTTTGCTACCTTTGAATAAGATGGCAAGAAGCAACTACAGATCTGATGAAAAAAGAATCATTATTTGAAGTTACTAAACAAGCGTCGAAACTATTTACATGCCCCAGGCTACCGGAAAGATTTTCGAATTTCGTGACGGTATAGTTTTAAAACCTATCCGATACGTGACTCTCCACTTTAGAGATCGGCGCAAAGCTTTGCTCCGTCGCAGAGATCGCCCCTGAAATCACCGTCCTTAAGTGTGAACAGAAGTCGGCACAAAGCTATATCCGGTTACGTACATAGTGTGCACATCGCCTTTAGACTAAAGCCAAGCTTGGAACTTCAGTCAATGCGTTGCTTAGTCTAGGTCTAAAAATCTTACCTTACTGGCTTGACTTGAGGTTATGGTTCCTTCCGATTAAAAAAAGGATGGAGGAAGTTATATTTTACCTCTTGTTTTGTATCATGCACTCAACTTGCGATCAAACTTGTTTGCTGTAGCCCTCGACCTCCAGACCTCTCCTAAGTATCCCATGAGGCTTTGCGGGTATCAAAAAGGGGGCGATCTTTTTCCCTTGTGCTTTGTGGTTACGTAGACTACGAGTAGTCCCCCATTTTTCCTCAGGGATATTGGAGCGAGCGAAACGCGAGGGCGCGTGAAAACCACCCCACGCGAGAAAAGGCGACACGCCGCGTGTTGCCTTTTCTCGCGTGGGGTGATTTCCACGCGCCCTCGCGTTTCGCTCGCTCTACTATCCCTGAGGAAAAAAGGGGGGACTACTCGTAGTCTAGTGGTTACGCAAATTAAACCCAAGTCATCAAAATGATCAAGCCTGAAAAGATCACTACTCAATAATCTTCACATTACTCATTTAGTTCTTTCTATAAGAACACCTGAAACAAAGGGCGGTTCCAAGTGCTGGGGAAGAATGGGCGAAAAGATCAAAGTAAAAAGGAAATCCTAGGGCTTCCACCCAGAACTACCCACCTCCCTCTAGCCTCGTCCAGGCTCCGAGATTGTTGGCCCTTTTCCCATACCACACGTTAATATTTTTGCGTGCGCGTCATCCCTACAAGTCCAGGCGCTCCCCCTTCCCCCCCCCAAAAAGACAAACAAACAAACAAAACAATTCCATGCTAAAATTCTGAGTCTGAGAATTCACTACGGCAAAAGGGCATTTCTGTGACAATAAAACCTGGCGTGTAATGAGAACGATGGATGAGAAATCAACTAAATGAAAAAAAGCCTTGTTGGAAGCACACCAGGACACTTTGTGGAGCATATTTACTTTGAGATACAATGTAATGTGCTATTTGTTTACTTTAATAGCAGAACTACGTGGCTGGGATACATGGACACTTCCACCAACCTTTGAATTATTGTTTTGAATACCCCCAAAAGCCCTACTTAAATCAGGAGATTAAAAAACCTGCCAAAGTTTTCTGCCCAAAAAAATCCCTGAATGGAAAATTTAACCCTTCATAAATCTTTCTATTAACCCCAACACTAGCCTGCGAGCAAGCTCTCCTGGGGTTACTGGCGATATGGGGGTGGGGGAGAGAAGAGGGAAAAGAGATGTAACTGCATGCTCTCCCTCCTTTTCGCCCTGTTGCCAGAGTGCTCCAGACGAGCTTGTTAGCAGGCTACCCCAACACTTGGAATCCAGGGTGCCCCCCCCCCCCCCCCCAACTCCCTGAACCCTGAAACAGGCAGCCTAAAACCAAAATAAATTCTTGACTCGTTTACTTCTTTATTGGAAGTTTCATCAATAACTATTGTACATGACAGTTAACTCCGACTTTAATTGCTGAGATGTCACTCTTTTAGGATTTAATGTTGACTAAATTAGTGATCAAAGATTGAAACTACAGTTTTGACTTCTTATACATTATTGTACATAAAGGTCTCATTAAATATGAAAATGAATGCTTGAAAAAAATGACCTGTTAGATAAGAGTGGAGGTGTAACAAGCAAGTTTAGGGCAGACGCAACCACTTTCACCTACTACTATCTTTGGGTTCCCAATGCACGAATAAAACTTGGGTACCCTGTTTAAGTGAGCAATCACCTTGAATGCAACAGATTTTCTAGGTTGATGGGTCTAGGATATTTTCTTGTTGGATCCTTTAATGCCTAAATGAGAAGTTTAGCATGAAGAAAATCTCATGTGCCATCCTGGTTCTGGTGCAACCCAAAGGATTGATAAAAAATAAGAAATTTAGAGCTTTAAGAATTTATTTATCTGCAGAGGAGAGAAATCAAAGATGAAAGATTTGCATGATAGTCATTTACAATACAACTCTCTCAGTTGAGAGAGTTTAAATAATTTTAGTATGGATGGAAAAAGGTTGAAGACTTCTACCGTAAAACAAGAAAATATATTTTCAAACAAGATTCCCTTTATGTCAGTAGTTAAAATTTTGATAATATACAGTTAATTATTACTTATTTATTAGAAAATAAAAATGAGGGCATAGATGAAAACTCTAACTGAAGAAAAAAAACTGTGTATGAAAAATAAGTCAAGTTAACAGAAAGTAAAAAAAGTTCATCTTCTTGTCTATTCTTGTAGAGGTTGTTTTAACCTCCCTACAATTTTACTGAAAAAACCAAAATTAAAGAAAGTGATGCTTTTGTTTGTACTTCTAGCTGTCTTAAGTTTGTTGTTTTTCTTTTTGTTTCCAGATGTGGTGACAGGTACCGCAAAATTAATACTGTCGAACCCCAGTAACTCAAACTCAGAACAGTTCAAGTTAGCGGGGGTTTGAGTTATCAGCATCGAATGAATATTCAATTTCCCATGTTAATAACTCATAGTTATTGATTTTTCAGCACTTCAGTGTATAGCACAGTGATCTGTTCATTGCACCAATTCAAATTAAATTGCTGTAGTGTTAGTTTAAGTGTTTTTTATACTGATTATACAAATGGCTGAGCTTATGGGATGGCATCCGAGTGGAGTTACATTAATACAAGAACCAGAATTTGAATTACTGGAGTAAAATTTAGTGACACTTTTTATCAACGAAAAGGACATTTAATTCAAGTAGGAAATTCAAGTCATTTGAATTCAAGATAACCAAGTTAGAGATTGAGTTTATCCGAGTTCGAGTTCTTGGGGTGCTAATGTACTCTGAAAAAGATTTGTATCAGGTTCTCTTCCTGAATGATGCGAACAAAGTGAACAAGAAGCACTTTAAAGAGATCAAATGTATCATGATAAAGTTCATTCACCTTTATGTTGCAACGACAAAGGATGTCTCAGCTACAGTCACACCACGTCAAGCATACGCCCATAGATTCCATAAATGAATCGTTTATCTGAAAAATGAATCTGTTGGTCGTTGCCTCAACCAGTATCAAATTCATATCTGCACTCGTGCATGAAAAATGAGCAGTGAATTTTTTACGACGTAATTATTGGTCAGATTGAGAAATCTTCAATGGTTAAAACTGCTTTGAAGACATTGAGATCAAATGTAAGAAAACTGGCGTGGTAAAAATTTCATAACTACCTCGCGTGTGAATTCACTGCTCATCAAACATGCAGGAAAGCAGAGATGAATCTGAAATCTACAACTACTACCAGAATCAACTTTTAAATAATAAATTCATTAATGGCAACTTGGGGTGTATGCTCGACCTGGCTTGACTGTAATATGACATTTTAAACACTGTCATGTAAAAAGCAAACAAACAAATAAGTCACCCAAAATAATAAAAACTGGTTGCACGATAAAGCAGTTGTAAGCTGTTGTTTTGCATTCTTCCTTTTTCCAGCTAACTCATGGCATTACTACAGCCTGTACATGCGGATACTGGTAGAATGGAGAATGAATAACTTGCTAAAATACACGACCATATTCCATGTTAAATTAATGACAATGGTCTGTTAGTTCTCATCCATTGGCTCTTCTTCTTCGCTTGCAGGTGATGGACTTGTTTCCTTGATCTCTGCTTGTTCTGCTGTCTGCTCACTAGCTGCTTCTGTTTCTGAAAATGAAGGAACAAAAACTCTGTTAACCCATACTCCATACTACAGATCCATGTCCCTTCCACCGCTTGGGATGTCATCAGTTGTAACGGTCAAGGACAACTTTGTCAGCTAACTTGTGCAGGGTGAAGGGATCTTTCAAACCATACCAGAATGAGCATGATTCTGTCAAGGACGCCACAGAAAAAGGCAAGAAACCATGCAATGTTGATCTGAAAATTCCCATGAAAATCTTATTCCACTTCCTACCTAAATTTCTTTTCATCTAATTCTAAGATACTTAAAGCTTTCTCAAAAACTTTTCCCACTGAAATAACGCCTACTAAATAACCAGCAAAAGAGGAGAAAAAAGGACGCAAGAAAAGAAAAACAACTAGAGGGGAGGAGATAGAAGGAAAAGAAAGAGTCAGGACTGCAACACCTCATATTCACTGTTCCAGTATGGTTTATTCATAAGCTTGAATTATGGATTTGTGTACCTTACAACATCTTCACAAAAATTCTTACTTTGCTCAGAAGCTAGCTCCGGTTTCTCTTCCTCTGAATTTTCGATTTTCTGTTCGGCATGAGCATCCAGACAAGAACCAGGATCCTTATTTTCTACTTCTGGCGCCTTCTCTTCCTGGGGTACATTTCCCTCAACTTTGTTCATGTTTCTCTCACACTTTTCCTCGCTAAGTTGTTGTTCAGGAAGATTAGACTCTTCTATAGGAGAGGATTCAGTAGCAGATGAACTACTTTCGTTATAATGTTCTTGTTGATCATGTCCATTTTCATGAGCATTAAGAGGTGTGGATCCATTTGAGTCTGGTGTGACTTGAGATATCACACTATCAGGAGTGACATGAGAAACACGTTCATTGTAGCCATGATCAGTCACTGAGTTCCCTTCAGAAGGGATCGCGTAAGTCATAATTCCATTTCCATCCATCTCGGTAGAGCCTGTGCAAAATTCTCTCAGCCATTCTCCTACAAGCCACCGCATCACTTGATGAAGAAGCAGGAGAAAATGGATTGCCCTTCAACTTGAACTCGAAAACTCCATTAAGCTCAAATGTTTCTTTTTGTATCCCTTTGAGCCATGTATCTTGTATGATCTGACGTATGATGGCTGCCTCATGGTCACCACCAAGTATGATGCGAAGCCTGTCAGTTGTACGAACTGCTATGCACATATATTCAAACCCCAGTGGTTTAGGAGGCAAGTTGCTATGGTTACCACCCATGGTTTACAATTATTCCTGCAGGAAATAGCAAATCTGTCATTAAGTTCTCTAAAATCTTGCAAATCTTTCACTGGTCTGAACCGAAGATATTCCTTACTAGCGAAATTGCAAAGGAGAGGATGATAACTGAAATAGTCTAGAAACATTAAACCACAAATTGCGCTATGTAAATTGATCTTTTGTGGTTGGAGCAAAATTTGAATAAATATTTAAGGTATTTCAAAATGTGACCACTGCAACTGTTTGCTACCTTTGAATAAGATGGCAAGAAGCAACTACAGATCTGATGGAAAAAAGAATCATTATTTGAAGTTACTAAACAAGCGTCGAAACTATTTACATGCCCCAGGCTACCGGAAAGATTTTCGAATTTCGTGACGGTATAGTTTTAAAAACCTATCCGATACGTGACTCTCCACTTTAGAGATCGGCGCAAAGCTTTGCTCCGTCGCAGAGATCGCCCCGAAATCACCGTCCTTAAGTGTGAACAGAAGTCGGCACAAAGCTATATCCGGTTACGTACATAGTGTGCACATCGCCTTTAGACTAAAGCCAAGCTTGGAACTTCAGTCAATGCTTTGCTTAGTCTAGGTCTAAAAATCTTACCTTACTGGCTTGACTTGAGGTTATGGTTCCTTCCGATTAAAAAAAGGATGGAGGAAGTTATATTTTACCTCTTGTTTTGTATCATGCACTCAACTTGCGATCAAACTTGTTTGCTGTAGCCCTCGACCTCCAGACCTCTCCTAAGTATCCCATGAGGCTTTGCGGGTATCAAAAAGGGGGCGATCTTTTCCCCTTGTGCTTTGTGGTTACGTAGACTACGAGTAGTCCCCCATTTTTCCTCAGGGATAGTGGAGCGAGCGAAACGCGAGGGCGCGTGAAGAAAAGGCCACCGCCGCGAGAAAGGCGACACGCCGCGTGGTGATTTCCACGCGCCCTCGCGCGCGCCCTCGCTCGCTCTACTATCCCTGAGGAAAAAAGGGGGGACTACTCGTAGTCTAGTGGTTACGCAAATTAAACCCAAGTCATCAAAATGATCAAGCCTGAAAAGATCACTACTCAATAATCTTCACATTACTCATTTAGTTCTTTCTATAAGAACACCTGAAACAAAGGGCGGTTCCAAGTGCTGGGGAAGAATGGGCGAAAAGATCAAAGTAAAAAGGAAATCCTAGGGCTTCCACCCAGAACTACCCACCTCCCTCTAGCCTCGTCCAGGCTCCGAGATTGTTGGCCCTTTTCCCATACCACACGTTAATATTTTTGCGTGCGCGTCATCCCTACAAGTCCAGGCGCTCCCCCTTCCCCCCCAAAAAAGACAAACAAACAAACAAAACAATTCCATGCTAAAATTCTGAGTCTGAGAATTCACTACGGCAAAAGGGCATTTCTGTGACAATAAAACCTGGCGTGTAATGAGAACGATGGATGAGAAATCAACTAAATGAAAAAAAGCCTTGTTGGAAGCACACCAGGACACTTTGTGGAGCATATTTATTTTGAGATACAATGTAATGTGCTATTTGTTTACTTTAATAGCAGAACTACGTGGCTGGGATACATGGACACTTCCACCAACCTTTGAATTATTGTTTTGAATACCCCCAAAAGCCCTACTTAAATCAGGAGATTAAAAAACCTGCCAAATTTTTCTGCCCAAAAAAATCCCTGAATGGAAAATTTAACCCTTCATAAATCTTTCTATTAACCCCAACACTAGCCTGCGAGCAAGCTCTCCTGGGGTTACTGGCGATATGGGGGTGGGGGAGAGAAGAGGGAAAAGAGATGTAACTGCATGCTCTCCCTCCTTTTCGCCCTGTTGCCAGAGTGCTCCAGAAAAGCTTGTTAGCAGGCTACCCCAACACTTGAAATCCAGGATGCCCTCCCCCACCCCCCACTCCCTAAACCTTGAAACAGGCAGCCTAAAACCAGAATAAATTCTTGACTCATTTACTTCTTTATTGGAAGTTTCATCAATAACTATTCTACATGACAGTTAACTCCGACTTTAATTGCTGTGATGTCACTCTTTTAGGATTTAATGTTGACTAAATTAGTGATCAAAGATTGAAACTACAGTTTTGACTTCTTATACATTACTGTACATAAAGGTCTCATTAAATATGAAAATGAATGCTTGAAAAAAATGACCTGTTAGATAAGAGTGGAGGTGTAACAAGCAAGTTTAGGGCAGATGCAACCACTTTCACCTACTACTATCTTTGGGTTCCCAATGCATGAATAAAACTTGGGTACCCTGTTTAAGTGAGCAATCACCTTGAATGCAACAGATTTTCTAGGTTGATGGGTCTAGGATATTTTCTTGTTGGATCCTTTAATGCCTAAATGAGAAGTTTAGCATGAAGAAAATCTCATGTGCCATCCTGGTTCTGGTGCAACCCAAAGGATTGATAAAAAATAAGAAATTTAGAGCTTTAAGAATTTATTTATCTGCAGAGGAGAGAAATCAAAGATGAAAGATTTGCATGATAGTCATTTACAATACAACTCTCTCAGTTGAGAGAGTTTAAATAATTTTAGTATGGATGGAAAAAGGTTGAAGACTTCTACCGTAAAACAAGAAAATATATTTTCAAACAAGATTCCCTTTATGTCAGTAGTTAAAATTTTGATAATATACAGTTAATTATTACTTATTTATTAGAAAATAAAAATGAGGGCATAGATGAAAACTCTAACTGAAGAAAAAAAACTGTGTATGAAAAATAAGTCAAGTTAACAGAAAGTAAAAAAAGTTCATCTTCTTGTCTATTCTTGTAGAGGTTGTTTTAACCTCCCTACAATTTACTGAAAAAACCAAATATATTAAAGAAAGTGATGCTTTTGTTTGTACTTCTAGCTGTCTTAAGTTTGTTGTTTTTCTTTTTGTTTCCAAATGTGGTGTGACAGGTACCGCAAAATTAATACTGTCGAACCCCAGTAACTCAAACTCAGAACAGTTCAAGTTAGCGGGGGTTTGAGTTATCAGCATCGAATGAATATTCAATTTCCCATGTTAATAACTGATAGTTATTGATTTTTCAGCACTTCAGTGTATAGTACAGTGATCTGTTCATTGCACCAATTCAAATTAAATTGCTGTAGTGTTAGTTTAAGTGTTTTTTATACTAATTATACAAATGGCTGAGCTTATGGGATGGCATCCGAGTGGAGTTACATTAATACAAGAACCAGAATTTGAATTACTGGAGTAAATTTTAGTGACATTTTTTATCAACGAAAAGGACATTTAATTCATGTAGGAAATTCAAGTCATTTGAATTCAAGATAACCAAGTTAGCAGGGAGATTGAGTTACCCGAGTTTGAGTTCTTGGGGTGCTAATGTACTCTGAAAAAGATTTGTATCAGGCTCTCTTCCTGAATGATACGAACAAAGTGAACAAGAAGCACTTTAAAGAGATCAAATGTATCATGATAAAGTTCATTCACCTTTATGTTGCAACGACAAAGGATGTCTCAGCTACAGTCACACCGCGTCAAGCATACGCCCATAGATTCCATAAATGAATCGTTTATCTGAAAAATGAATCTGTTGGTCGTTGCCTCAACCAGTATCAAATTCATATCTGCACTCGTGCATGAAAAATGAGCAGTGAATTTTTTACGACGTAATTATTGGTCAGATTGAGAAATCTTCAATGGTTAAAACTGCTTTGAAGACATTGAGATCAAATTTAAGAAAACTGGCGTGGTAAAAATTTCATAACTACCTCGCGTGTGAATTCACTGCTCATCAAACATGCAGGAAAGCAGAGATGAATCTGAAATCTACAACTACTACCAGAATCAACTTTTAAATAATAAATTCATTAATGGCAACTTGGGGTGTATGCTCAACCTGGCTTGACTGTAATATGACATTTTAAACACTGTCATGTAAAAAGCAAACAAACAAATAAGTCACCCAAAATAATAAAAACTGGTTGCACGATAAAGCAGTTGTAAGCTGTTGTTTTGCATTCTTCCTTTTTCCAGCTAACTCATGGCATTACTACAGCCTGTACATGCGGATACTGGTAGAATGGAGAATGAATAAGTTGCTAAAATACACGACCATATTCCACATTAAATTAATGACAATGGTCTGTTAGTTCTCATCCATTGGCTCTTCTTCTTCACTTGCAGGTGATGGACTTGTTTCCTTGATCTCTGCTTGTTCTGCCGTCTGCTCACTAACTGCTTCTGTTTCTGAAAATGAAGGAACAAAAACTCTGTTAACCCATACTCCATACTACAGATCCATGTCCCTTCCATCGCTTGGGATGTCATCAGTTGTAACGGTCAAGGACAACTTTGTCAGCTAACTTGTGCAGGGTGAAGGGATCTTTCAAACCATACCAGAATGAGCATGATTCTGTCAAGGACGCCACAGAAAAAGGCAAGAAACCATGCAATGTTGATCTGAAAATTCCCATGAAAATCTTATTCCACTTCCTACCTAAATTTCTTTTCATCTAATTCTAAGATACTTAAAGCTTTCTCAAAAACTTTTCCCACTGAAATAACGCCTACTAAATAACCAGCAAAAAGAGGAGAAAAAGGGACAAAGAAAAGAAAAACAACTAGAGGGGAGGAGATAGAAGGAAAAGAAAGAGTCAGGACTGCAACACCTCATATTCACTGTTCCAGTATGGTTTATTCATAAGCTTGAATTATGGATTTGTGTACCTTACAACATCTTCACAAAAATTCTTACTTTGCTCAGAAGCTAGCTCGGTTTCTCTTCCTCTGAATTTTCGATTTTCTGTTCGGCATGAGCATCCAGACAAGAACCAGGATCCTTATTTTCTACTTCTGGCGCCTTCTCTTCCTGGGGTACATTTCCCTCAACTTTGTTCATGTTTCTCTCACACTTTTCCTCGCTAAGTTGTTGTTCAGGAAGATTAGACTCTTCTATAGGAGAGGATTCAGTAGCAGATGAACTACTTTCGTTATAATGTTCTTGTTGATCATGTCCATTTTCATGAGCATTAAGAGGTGTGGATCCATTTGAGTCTGGTGTGACTTGAGATATCACACTATCAGGAGTGACATGAGAAACACGTTCATTGTAGCCATGATCAGTCACTGAGTTCCCTTCAGAAGGGATCGCGTAAGTCATAATTCCATTTGTAACGGGACCATTGGGCAGGTTAGACAACATGTGCTGTCCATCAACATTGTTTGTCAAGGTCATCCTGAAAAAAAAAATTCAGATAGTTCAATCCTTACTCACGTACCAGGTATACCAAGTGATCAGAATATTGTTTTCTCCACTTTGTACAGTCAACTTCCAATATCTAGTGAGCACAAGTTCATGTCCATAATAGCCAGAGTCTGTAATTTTGGGGTGTGAGAAGAATTTCCTTTCTGCTTGGTGTCTGTCATAACAAGAGTGAGATCAACAAAATTGTGCTGACAGGACCTAAAAAAATGTCTGTTTTACAATTGAACCTCTCCCTTACAGCCACCTTGAGGACAAAAAAGTTGAGCTGAAGTAGTGAGGTGGCCATTGTTGGACTGTTCGCCAAAAAAAGTGGCCATTGTAGACAGGTGGCCGTTGTATAGAGGTGGCCAACAGTGGAAGTTCAACTGTAGTGAGATATATTATTCACTTAAATGTCTATAAGTTTGGAAGGGATAAGCTACTGTTCATTATCGTTTTTGTGTCTGTGATGGAAAGGTGTCAGCAGGGCAAAGGTTACACTGTACATGTACCTCTCAGGCCATTTGCTGAGCACTTAATACAGTCAACTTGCATTACCGTAGAGAGTTAGTGCTATTAATAGCGAGAATCTGTTAGTGTTTGTAATTCATTTTTCAGAGGATTTTTGCCTTTTATAGCTAGGGGACCCCAAGGCAAGAGTTGACTGTATTACATGTAGATGTAACAGCAAACATCTTCTGCTAGATCAGCAGTTACAATTCTTCATCATCATCTTCAACCACACAAGTATCACTCTCACCAACAACATCATCATCACTACCATCAACATCACCACCATCACAATAATTAACATTAATTTTAGTACCTAATGAGGTCTAATGTCACTTACTCAGCAAGATCATCTCTGTTGATATCCACGGTACTGACCACAAGAACATTCTATAAACAACAACAAAATTATTGTGAAGTTTTACTCACTAGTGACTTAAAAAGCAATGCCCAAAATTTGTTGTAACCAGCTGGGCTGCCAAAAAGGGCCGGTGGCCGGACAAAACCGCTGGCTAGTTAGCCATCCTTTGCTGGCTACTTTCATGTCCTTCTACCATAACTGCTAACAAAAAATAAGCACCATCGAATAAAATTATAAAGCATCCATTTCCAAGTGTTGAATGACATTGAATGCATATTTAAACAGGTTTAGATCTATGAAACATGCAAATCATGCAATGTTGTGGAATGCCTGGGACATTTCGATGGCAAATTTGTTCCCAGTCTTGTGTGTATTCTGATGAAACAACATGGCATCCACGGTGGAAAGTACTAATATATTGAAAACCCCTGGAAATGCCATTTCCGAGACTCTAAATTTCAAAATACCCCTAGTACCTCTGCCCTCAAGAACTTGTGCCTTTGCAGCGAGTTCCAAAGCCACCTACTATTCATTATTAGCCAGCTACTTAAAACTTTTTGACAGCTCTGAGTTTTACACACTAGTGACTTAAAAAGCAACGTCCAAAGTTTGTTGTAACTCTGATTATCTCTTACTTTTTCTACTCCTCTCATGAACTTTTCGCTATTACTGTAATTTTTTCTTGGCTCCACCATTAGTTCACAAAGTCGCTGAATGGTGAAAGGAGCACTGAAAAGCAAGAAAGAATTAACCATGTTTAAAATTTTTAAAACTGAGAAATTTTATGCCTTAACTGTTGGAAACATAAACTGAGGTAGTGTACTAGTACAAGTGGCATATTAAATAGAAGTCGCAGTAACCTGGTAAATGAATCCAAGCAGTCTAAAAGTCTCTGCCTCATCACTTCAAAGTCTGCGGTAACAGTAGGCTCAGATGATGTGGCATTCCTAGATGGACTGTTTTCAAAAAATTCCCGCATCACCTGGTGAACATGCCAAAGAGATCAAGTCATGTCGATAAACTAGAGTCATTAAACTCATGAATCTGAAATAATATTATTTGATGGTAAAAAGTGTCTATAACTTTACACGTTACCTTGTCTAGTTTAAAAAGGAACACTGGTTTTAAAGAATTCCATGGAAACCTATCACAAAAAAAAGTTGGAGAAAAATTAAAGGAATACCTGGAATACATTGGAATACCTAACCAATTATCAACATTATCTTTCAGTGTATTGTTCTAGAAAATACTCCCCTACACACACACACACCTCACAGAGGGTCATCGTCAGAGGGTCAGGGTTGAAAATACTGAGGGGGGGAAGAATCTTAAAGGTCAACAATTTATAAAGGAAATCATGAGCCTCAACTGGAATTTCCAGAGGGGTGGTAGTTCAATCTAATCTCACAAATAGTTTAAAATGAATAGAGTCAAAACATGTATGCCTAAAAATGTATGGGGTAATACGGAAATCTTACCGATTAAAATTAAAAGAAATATCAAATACGGGTGAAATAAAAAGTTGAAAAGCACTAAAAAATATATTACGCAATCATGCATCACAAGGACCGCTGGCCAAAGTTGATTGAAGTGAGATGATCACGAAGGTTAATCATAAACGAAAAAAAAAATTGAAATTGTTACTCCAATACAAGTCCAGTTTTAATGTCCTTAAATTACATTATCCCTCTTAGGTCAAATAAACTTCACAAAGGTGATAAAAATCCTGTAACAAAAGCAACTTTGACGACCTTCAGTCGACAAAACACGACATAAACACGCGCCCATGTCAAATGAAGGTTTAAGAGGTATAAATATAAGCTTAATGGACATACTTACAACACTCTGCCTGTCTTGGCAATATATGAGAGCATATCCTCAAGATCTTGTGTTAAGAATTTTTCGGCATTCGACATGTTCTCGAACTCTGTTACAAAAGAACCGTAAATGTTAGCAGGATTGTCTAAAAATGTGGCCTAAATTTTACTGTCAAAAGGTGATATTTTCTCTATCAAACGTGCCATGTAGAGCTTGAAGGATATCTTCATTATTCTCCATTGTTTGAATGAGCATTGAAACTGCTTTTCGTGGAAAAGTACTACAAAAATATGATGCCAAAAATTAAAAAATTTAAAAGAGTGCCTGATTCGCAGACAACAAAAATGGCGCCATTGATTTTGACGTCATGATTCCAGCCGGCCGCAGACATTTATCCAACCATATTTGGTTAGGGCTTCTGGGTGAAGTTCTAAAACACGATGTGATTGGTTCTTTGCAAACAGGTAACCAATCAGCTAATTCGTTGTATTCGTCACGGCAAATCCTTCCTCCGGAGGTGATTATTTTCACGTCTCAAGATGGCGACCAGCAAAGGAGATCCAACGGGAAGTTTGTTTGGGAACCCCAAAATGTCCAGTTTAGAGGAGGATTTCACTTACGGAGTCACTGTTGCCCAGACGAATCTAAAAATTCGACTTGGTGTGTGTTTTTGTTGTTTATATGACTTATTAGACGGCAAAAAGTCGTACTAAAATACATGTATGTTTCTGAGATTTGCTTACCTCAGGTTAATTTATTTTGTTTCGAAAATGTATTATTTCTTTCCGTTCCAACTTCCGATCTAGGTAAATCGCCTTTAAATCATCTTTTTTCGTCTCAAGGCAGACGTCATTAATGATAACATAAATATTTTGCTGTTTTAAATATGTGAAATAACGAAGTATTTATGGGCTAGCTGTTTCTTCCGTGTTTGCTAAAGTTAACTTAATGATTTACAAAAATAGTAATCTCTGGCTTAACTATTTGGGTTTTGAAGGAATGAAATCCTTGTGTAGTTATGGTATAAGACTCCTCGACGTAATAATGAGAAGTATGATAGCCGAGTTTGCTGCGAGTTACAACGACACGTAAGAAAAGCAAACCATATGTTAATCACTCCTAATGGATTCACAGAACAATCAAACCTGACTGATTCTGCGCACTGTACCTACTTACATATAATCTGTTAATTGCTGGTTTACATGTTGCAAAATTGTTTTCAAAAATCAAAATAAATAAATACGAATAACAATAAGCCAAGCTTATCAGTAATTTTTTGTTGCTGCAATATCCTTGTTTACAAGCTTTCAAGTTTGGCTACTATGTTTTCATAACAAACTTAATGGAACATGCTTAGCAATTCAGTGGCACCACTGGCTTGCTAAACATTCTTCTGTAGCATGAGAAACCAAGCTGCTTGCGTGATCCAATCTGGCGGCTTTTGAAACTGTATAACTTAGAACAAACACCACTGAATTGTGAAATACACCAATAACATTTCAAGTCTTTGTAGCCAATAACATCATGGCGTAAATGATAGACAACAAATAACATCACGACTTAGTTGACCAATCAGGTCAATAACGAGAATTTAATACCATCAACTGATGTGATACAACTCACTTTGACTTGGAAGATGACCACTGCATAGGTTGTCGAATCGTCAGTCACTGTCAACAACAGTCCTATTCAGGACTACATTTGCCTGGACGATCATACTCAGTGGATCATAACTCACTTACATGATGATACCGTCTTTTTATACTCTTGGCAGGGCTGTCACTAGCATTTCAAGTTGCTTGGTATCTGCTATTAGTAGGAGGGAAATTGTACAGCTAGGAAGAACTTTGGCTCTATATTCCTTTTGATTCCTATGAAAGTAGCGAGGGTTCATTCTCATAGTAGCCGGACAAAAATCCCAGACCCCGGCTCTTAGTGACAGCCCTGTCTTTGGAAGACAACAGAAGAACTGAGTGGACTTTTGAAGCTCAGAACAGTAATGTGACAGTTTGTTTTTAACCATGATTTTTTTTTTTCTGTTATAGGTTTTCTCAGGAAGGTTTATGGCATCCTCACGGCTCAGCTTACATTGACTGTTATTGTTGCAGCAATATTTATGTACTCAGAAGGCATCAAAGGCTTTGTCCAGTCCAGGTGAATGTACAACATAGTCCGTGTACACTGAAAATAACTTTACATCAAGTAACATCAAACTGAGACACTTAGTTTTGGCAAAAAACACAAGGCCAGTCTGTTATCCCTCTATATAGATCAAAGTTCGTCTAGTCACATTTAAGTAAAACAGCAAGCCTGTGCTCTTAGAAAATTTGAAGGGAGTCCATAGCTCTGAACCCGTGCAATCCAGGGTGCACAGCAAAGGATTCTTATTTAAAAAAACCCCTAGATTTCCTGGTCACCCAAGAACAGAAGTGAGGCACCAGGGGGGACCACTGGGGAGCTACTAGAGCACTGGTTTCTCTTATAATTGACTATCCTGGATATTGAAGCCCTCTTGGAGGGGGAGGGGGGGTATGTATGCGCCTAGTCTGAATTTCAAATATGGACATTTTGCGTTATGAGGAGTAGACAATGTCCCTTTCAGTATTTAACCCATCTTTTTGTGGTTCATCACCTTTCCACCTAGTCTTAGTTGCTGTTTCAAGGCTATATCGCTTGCTGGAATTTTACCCTAACTGGGCCTTGTTAATTGAACTCGTATCAGGGAACTTGCTGTTTGCAAGCTCTCTTTTGTCATCGCGGTTTGTTTTGTTTGTTAGGCTTTGTAGCCATTTTGTTATATCATGAATCTTTTTCAGGCCTGAAGTGTTAATGGTGGCTTTTGTACTGTCCATTGGCCTTCTCCTTGGACTGATGTTTAAACGCAAGGAACATCCCACAAATATGTACCTGCTGTTGGCTTTTGTAAGTCATCTATCTGTCTTACAAGTGGAGTGTTCTCTTACCATTGTTTGAACTACTGTAGCTCTGGAGGAAGGCCTCCCTCCCGTTGAAGCATTCTTTTAAAAGCTCAAGTCCATCTTTTGCTAGAATCGCCAAAATTGAATTGCATCAGGCTGCTCAAAAACCTTCTGTGCAATCGTTAGTGCTTTTTTTTCTTAATTTGTTTTCAATCAAAATTTATTGAACTGTTGTATCAGAAAATGAAAAATATTTAACCTCAGAATCAGATAGAATGTTATATCACTGTAAGTGAGCTGTTATTGAAAGAAAGGTGGACTGATAATATTTTATTTTCACTGATGACATTCAGTTACTCTGGTTAACTTGGTGTACTATCTTAATTATGATGAAGTGCTATCAAAACTGTACTTGTTTACATGAAATCAAGAAGACTAAAAGTTTGTGTCTATTATTTCAGACGTTATCAGAGGCTTACACTGTTGGAACACTGGGTGAGTGTCTTTACACTGTTTGATCCTAAATGAGAGTGCTACTAATAAAACCAGTTTTTCAGGAAGTTATTTTCCTAGCTGTTACGAGTTTGATCCATAGTTACTTTTGTTTATAAGTAAAGAAAACATACATCAAGGGTCAATTTAATAAATTTTTTTCAAGACCATGTAATTTACAAGTGTAGCTATTGTTTAAGAGTCTGGAAACAATAGCTGCACTTGTTGTAATTTTACAAGTCTTGTAAATTACACTCGAAAACGTTTTATTAAACTGACCCTAGTTCATTCAATTTGAATCCTTGTAGCCCTGCAGTGTACTGAAAATTTGCCACGTGGTTCTGCTTAACTGTTGTCCCAACTGTTGTCAGTAATTTTGTTTTTGATGTTTCTCTGTTACAGTGACCTTCTATGATCAAGTACTCGTGCTGGAAGCCTTTATTCTGACCATGGCAACCACCATGGCTCTGACAGTATACACTCTGCAAAGCAAGAGAGATTACAGTTCCTGGGGGGCAGGGTATGTATTGGTCAGCGTCATTTAAAGGAATCATTAAATCATTAATAGGCCATGACCGAGCTTGTGTCAGGGTTAATATAGCGTCATGAATTCTTGAAAAAGTCTTGAAATTTGCAGCAATTTTCCAGACCTGGAAAAAGTCTGGAAAATGGAGATAAAGTCTGAAAAAATGTTAAAAAGTCTTGAGTTTTTTTCAAAGCTACGTCAACAAGTGCTTTATAAGTGAATTTTTTTTCATTTTGGTCTAATCTTATTCAATCTTGTCTGTATATTTCCTGCCTTTTTGAGGCCTCTATTGATCACCTGTTAATTTTGATAACCTTGAGTCTGGAAAAAGTCTTGAATTTTGGATCCAAAAAAACTAAATGAACACTGTTGTGTTTATTTTATGTTATTGTTTTTTTTTTGACAGGTTGTTCACTATCTTATGGATCCTTATTTTGGCTGGCTTTCTGCAGGTATGTGAACAGGCAGCCCAATCTCATGTTATGAGAAGGAGTTTAGTTATTAATAGTGATAATCAAAGGTGAGGGAGTATGGGTGAACTATGGATTGATGGTCAAAATGCTGTTGCTCAAACATTGTGCTTTATGTAAGTTTCATGTGATAAAAGGTCGAAACATGTTATCGTTTGCTTGATCAGATTATGAGTGAAGGAAGGTCCAAATGCATGTGATCAAATTGCATTCCATTCATATCTTAGTCCAATCTAAAGAAATGCTGGCTAAAAACATACCATGCATGCATAATAGTAACCTGGAGATCAGGACTGCGGGCTCCTCTGGTCACCTGCAACAGGTGTTTTGTGAAGGGCGACGTAAATTTTGGCAGTATTACATTATCGACTTGTAACTGTTGTGGATTTAAGACAGTGTTCCAGATAAGAGATGGGTCTTAGGTCAATGACCCATCAAAGAAGGCTTCCTAACCCAACAGATGACATATAAGTGTTAAGTTAATATAACGGAAAAAATTAGCACATGGTCTTGGTGACCCCTCAGATGGTCTACATGGCCCCATGCTTGAAAGAATTAACTGGAACATTGTAAGAGCTTAATAAAATAATAGGGAGCTTACGCGACTATGACGACGACCACAACGACGACCTCAAAAAAACAATAGGTGTAATGATCAAAACAACAGCTCTGCACGCGCATCACACTTTTTAGTTCATTTCTTTGACGTCCACTGCACGACTACAACGTGAAACCTCCTAATTTGCCATTTTATGGAGGACGTGGACATACGACGACGAAATTTCCTTCTTCTTTTTGAACCTGAATAAAATCCTTAAGAATTCAACTCTAGGAAAAGTCGCCTGTATTCGACATATTGAGCGGGTCCAAATATACGCGATTAAGTTTGAAAGAAGGCAAATTCATTTTTTTACTGACGTTTTCACTGCTGTCATTGTCATCCTTTCTTAAGGTCTCTATTATATTGAATGGTGAAGACTATCCTTACTGTTGTCTCTTTTTCAGTTTTTCTTCCACAGTGAGACATTTGAGCTGGTGTATGCCATTGCAGGTGCCCTCCTGTTTTCTGCGTTCATTGTGTTCGACACACACATGCTGATGAATAAACTGTCACCTGAGGAGTACATCTTGGCTTCTATCAACCTTTACCTCGACATAATTAATCTCTTCATTGAGATTCTGCGAATCCTTGAAGCTATGAAGAAACAGTAGAGAACTTGTAACAGTGACTGTGGAACTTTAAATCATACATATACGCCCCCATGTAAGAAACAATAGATAAGTGGTGCTGCATCATTTAAATGTTTCAACTTCTCAGCACAGTCTTAATCGTTAATTGCTTCAAGTTGTGTTCAGCATGCAAAGAAAGTAGTGTCTGATACCCCACGGCCAGTGGATTTTGCTATTAGGCTTAGGCTAGTGAATTTTGTTCCTAACTGAAGATTTTTGAGGAATTCAAATTGCAGAAGAACTGTAGTCAATCCTTCTCATCTTTTTTAGGTGGGGAGCTAGTTAAAATGACTTTTGGCCTAGTTCTTAATAGCTACAGCTTGCTTGGATGGCAAGCGGTAAAACTGACTTTCTTTGTGTCCTGGCATTAGTGTCTGTATTTAGCAGGTTACTCCAAGGAGAGTTTCCACTTTATTGTGACCCAGTTTCTTGAGAAATAGTTTTAGAAATTAAAATAATGTAGTGTCATGCTCCGTCAACCCAAGGTAAAGCAGAGGTTTAGCCTACATTGCAGGTGTATTTTTGGGGGCAGGCAAAACCTGCTTGTTTATGTTCATATTGCCATGGCTGCCATCTTTGTCTCTATGACATACATCAGTCTGAAAGATTTGGGAGAAAAGAAAAAGCAACCCTTCATGCCCCAACCCCTCAATTGTTTAGAATTCAACATGGCAGTTAGGCAAGCAGAAACATTCGCACCCCCACAGAAGATGTCTGCAATGCGGGCTAGCAAATTGTAGACAAAATTGTTTTATCTTAGAACGTGTCTGGTGACTGCAGATACCCAAATGAAGGTACAATGGAATCTTTTCAAAGATTAATCCAGTAATGGGTTCAGATAATATTTAAACCTGGGTCAGCACTAATGGGCCGTAAAGAAACTGAGTCTTGGAGAAACTATTACTCCACAGTTTTAGAATATTATTTTCAGCTACCATCTTCTCTGCATGTATCTTAAATTTTTGATGGTTTGAATCTCATTTCACCATCACATACATCCTAGTCACTGGATTGGGTAATTATTATGTTACCTCCAACTCTTTTTATGGGAGCAGGAGTTTAATTTTTGTTTGGGATAGAAGGTGGAGTAGGTCAAACATTAGTGGTGCAAAAACAGTAAAAAAATAATAAGCAAGTTTTTAAACTGTCACAAAAAGCAGTTGATTCACTACTGACCAGGAATGGTAAGAACAGGAATCGTTAAAGATTAATCGGTATGGTTCTTAGTCACCCAGGTGTAGATTAACTTCACTATACAGTGTATTTAAAATTAGATTTATTATAAACTGATGCCAATTTGGAATAAAAGTAGTCAACAAAAGTGAAGAATTGTTAACTGGTAACATGTTTTTGAACTCAATGCTGCAATGAGCCTAGGCCTCCTAGTGGATTTAAAATGCTCTCACATAGTATTATTCCAAGGTGATATTTTGACTATAACATTTCACCATACAAGGTTAGCCATTTTTGAATTGAGCATAACAAAATCTGTTAAGTTAAATGACGAACACCAGTAAGCAAGTTGAAAATCAACATCTCATGGGGTTCTTTTTAGAAAAGGAAACAGGAAACAAACAAGAGAATAGTAGACGGAAGACAAAAAGAGAGAAAACAGTACTCAGAAATCATAAAGAAATCCTGAATTACGTCTACTCCAATTGTTTGTGCAAGTACATTTTTTTGGCATGTTGAATTAAAGATATCTTCCTATTTGGACAATGTATTTTTACGTATCTTTATACCACACTCGGAACTTATCTAAAGAACGATGTAGTAAAGTTTTGTCCTGCAGTAGAACCCGAGCACATTTCTTTAAACTCTCATCTGCCTTCTCTAAATGTCTTCTTGCATCAAACTGAATTTGTTCTAACATTTCTATTCTCCCTTCATCCATGGGTATATCCGCTGACATGTTTGGGTTGAGACGGAAGTAAACAGACTTCGGTAAAACGTCACTTAATACAATGTCCACAGCTGCAAGGAAAATAGTTTGAAATTCATACATGGGAATGATTCAAACTGTTTTAGTACTTAAAGCAGGGCTCAATGTTTCAGAAGATTGAGTCTCCTCTTGCAAAGCTGCGAATCAGTTATGCAAAAACTTTATAGGTGAATACCACAATCTTGAGAGCCTTTGTTAATAAACCTTTCCATGTTTTTTTTTTCAACTTAAAATAAAAAAAAATAAATAAGGTAAAATCCATCCGCTTTGCAAAAAAAGCGCCTTAAAATAATAACATTGGCAAGTAACATTGCCAAGTTTGTGTGTCCTTTGTTGAAAACTAACGAAGATAAAGCTTCTCAAACTCGCGAATTTTACGGACGTTTGTATGTTAGGGGCAAGTTTGTGCCCCCTCCGCCCCCCCCCCACCATAGAAACATTCATAAAATTTTCTTCGCTCGTGTAATATGTATCATTTTCAAACTTTGCAATTTCATTTCACTGAAGGTGCTCTTTCCAGTAGTGTTCAAAAATTTTTCCTAATTGGTCATTATCAAAAGTTGAAAAATACCTAGAAGGGTAGCCTGAATTTCGTCCGATTACTTCCGATGAAATTCAGGCTACTGGAAGGGTCCATTTTTCGCAGGCAAAACAGTCATTTAGTAGCTGATTTGTTTCCACATTTTTTATTTTAAATTTGAATAACTGTCCTGTTACCAACTGCTTCAACCCACAAGCCTTTATAGTCTTTATACCATTTAGTATGATCAGTTACTGAGCTCAAAGGAAAGAAACTTGAGAGCTTTTTAAAAGATCTTTCTTTCCTGTTTTTCAAAACTCACCTTCAGTATCTGTTGCGCTGGCCACAATTTTTAAAAGCTTCTCACGAAGACTGCTGAACTCCACGGCACTCGGCCCAGATCTCCCCTTGTATTTCCCTGTTCCAATGGAGACGATGCACTGAAATGGTTCATCAGGCCACAAAAGCCTGGCCTCGTGAATAGCAATAGAAGAGGGATTGTTTGTGAGAAGACCACCATCCTGTGAATAATGTAACAGATGGATTAGACCACCAGTGCCATACCTACCTGTATACCAGCATGCGTTTGCTTGTTTGAAAAAATGTTGAAGATTACTTTTTGCAAAAACAATATTGCTCCCGACTTTTAAGAACTCTAAATCCTTTCATTCATTAAAGTGGGTAAGCTTAGTCATTCACCTTTGGTTGCATAAACTTCAAGACAGAGAAACATGAAAATGTGGCTTTATCAACAATCAAGACACTTAGTAAAAAGCTTCCGAAGCTGTCAGATGGTTTGAGCACTATCCCTTTGTCCATGTGAATAGCTCTGAAGAGGGGCTGGTGTTAGCCTGCAAGCCCAGCCACCTCTTATTGCTCCCTGCAGCTTGGGCCGCTTGGACAAACATCTCAGGGGTGAGGAACACAGTGCTCAAAATGCGACCTTTTTGAGTGTATTGAACAAAAGGAGACACTACAGAAATTTTTATCTCTTTAGTGGAATTTTTGTTTCTTTAGGAATCCAGGTAACCTTAATTTAGAAAGGTTTTAGATTCTTCTAGTACCTGATGAATATCATTTCCAAGTTTATATTCCTCAAAGAAACCAGGTGCTGCAGTCGAGGCTCTCAGCGCCTCCCACAATCTGTACTTACAGCTCTGAGGGAACTTAGAGTTGGAGCCATATGGGCGTGTATAGTTACTGAACACAAAGGGCATCAGGAGTGAGTGATTTACTACTGTGGATACTGCAGCAACCTATACTGACAAATTTACAAATGAACTGTTACAAAGGTGGACTGGAAAAAAAAAAAGCAAAAATACCTTTTCACTATTATTTTTAAAAAACATTGCTCAGGTGTAACCTCTTTGTTTCTATTTCAAAATCATAAGGCAGGCAAAGTAATGAGATCCAGTTTATTCATGATGGGTCTGGAGAGGAGTTTCGTCCACACATGGTCCTATTTCAGGAGTTATTCCACGGGTCTTTTGATTTGTTGACCTACTAATAATATTATTCCCCTCCCATAACAAAAATTAAAGCTTCTTGATTTAAATACTGAGAAGCATTCAAATGACTGCTTCCTTGTGAAGAACGTTCATATGTTAGAAAACATTCATAAGTGATTATGGAACTTGTCTAAACTCTTCCAAGTGGCAGCATCATAACATGGTCAAGATTTAGACTCAAATAACTTCAACCATGGAGTTAATTTGTGGCAGGGGAAGCCACAATAACAAATCTATTATTGTAGATGTTTTGAGTGAAAGCTAAAATAATAACAGTTAACTTATCTTCATTTACCATAATGGAAACCATACTGGGTGCTGAACTAGAAAATAAAGTACCTTTGGCACAGTTTTGTCCTTCGCAGAATCTATCAGCCTTGCCTCTCCACTTTCATTTCTGTTAGACACAACACAATGTGGGCATAAGACTGGATGTTAGTAAAAAGTGGAATGCTGAATTGGGGAAGAACCCCGGCAAATGGGAAAATACGAAATGGGAACAAAAGATAGAATGGGTGAATCCGAGGGGGGGGGGGGTACTTTAGGAATTTCTGGGTGGGGATGTGCCACTGGGACCCTGGAACCCTTAACCTATACCAGAGCTAGTTCAACTGAATTTTGCTACCCTAGAGTAAACTCCCCAAATCCCCCCTATCCTAGAGTAGCTGTTTTCCAGAACCTACTGAGGTCACTAGCACAGTAGTCTAGCCAAAACAAAACCTTATACCACAATCCCTAGTCTAGATAAAATCTTCAACCAACTGAACAGTTTCCTGAAAAATGATATCCTACTCTAGACCCAAACGCTCTGATTTATATACCCTATCCTAGAGTAAACTGCTTGAAAACCATACCCTTCACAGCGGCACATACCTATATAGCCCATATATGGCAGTACCCCCCACACCGCCGGGGGGGGGGGGGGAATGAAGTTACTGAAAGGGCTGGGGTTCAAGTTAGGTTTTGTTCCCATTTTTCATTTTTTCATTTCCCGTGCTTGTTCATGATTAAAGTCTCCTAGATAACAAGTGAACTTACTTAAGGATCTGTTCTAACTTGGTAGTGTCATAATAAGCATGATTCCAGAACAACTTCCCTGTTCCAATCAGCGTATTCTGTTCAAATATATCCATGCTAAGTTTTCTGTAGATACGCTCACATTCCTCCAGTGGAATCTTCTTGATTCCGAGCATGAATGCAAGAATAGCACCTGTGGAAGCTCCGCAGATCAGGTCAAACAGTTCATAAATCTCTTTGTTACACAAATCTTCGATTCTTTTAAGAATTTCAATGGCCATCAAGCCTCTGTTAAAGAAAAAGTAGAAGAGAAATTAGATTGATATAATACTTTCATTACCAAATAGCGGCAGAACTGTGAACTGTGGTAAAATAAAACAATCACTGAAAAGCCTTGCATGCAGGACTTGGATAGAGTCAAAGGTACTAGCAAGAAAAGAGTGGGAAACAGGGGGGACAGGAAACTAAAAGAGAACAGTGTCGTGGAAACAAGGGCAGAAATGTTTGAAGAGTCGTTAAAGCTCTAATCCTGCTAGTAAACTGTGAGTTAGGTAACAAACTAGGCTGGAGTTTTACCCACTATCATTTAAACTACTCTACCCAGAAAAGAAAAAAGAGAAAGCCCCTCAACAGCGGAGAAAAGAGAATGACCTGAGCAATGACAAACTAGATATCTGCAAACATCTCTACTCGTGCATGCTGTACCCTGTTTACAATAATTTATGAAAGACTTAAGAATGACCGCCTACCAGTTGGCTACTTAGCTTAACTGGTTGGGGAACTGCAATAGTATCACAGACGTCAGGGTTTGAATCTCAGCAAGCCTGAAGTTTTCAGGTTTTCTTTTCACACCTGCATGAGTTGAGTCTTCAACTGCAATGATCTTATTAACATCTATTTTTACCCATAATGGTATTACTTTGGATTGCGTGTAAAGAAATATCTAGCAGCGTACAGCAGAACCTTGATATAACAAGGTGCCAAGGAACTGGCAAAATTTGTTTGCTATAACGAGGTTTCAGCAGAGTCATCCTCTGCCCCCGCTTTACCAGGTTGAGTGAGCCTCCCATCGTAAAATAGCCAATAGGCCATTTCCGAGTTCCAAAGCCTTTCACATTCAAAATGATGCTTAGTGCATAACCTTCCTGGCCCTTTCCTGGCCTTGTTCAAAAGGTGGATAGAACTATCCCATGGATAAATCTCTATCCAGTGGATAGTGCAATTGGTTTCCCTAATACTTATCAGCTGGATAGAGATTTATCCAGTGGAGAGCACTATTCAATGTT
>CALNXK010000067.1:1710000-1792500 GCA_942486035.1 Porites lobata
AAATTAAGCTATTTCGTCTTCTGATGGCCGTGAATGCCACTTTGATGGATGATCTATTGCCCATGAAGCCTCTTTTCCAATCAAATATACCATCGATCGACCTCGTTTCCAATCAAATATACCATCGAATCGATGGGATATTGCTCGCATCTTCCAAAGCATGCTAAGCGCCCGTTGGTTATGAAGAATTAGCGTGGGAAATGGAGCCAGTCAGAAACGGCGAAATATTGTCAATGAATAATAAGCAATAACAGACTTATCGTTTGTCTCTTGATGCAGTATCCATTAACAAAGGACAGTCCCATTTGGCGCCCAAGGGAAAAAGTTACTTAACTGAAGGCAAACAGTACTAGATACTGACCAAGAATTGACGCATTCAATGCTCTTGTTCAATAAATTTTATTTACAAATTCGCAATAACATAAATTATTTAAATCTTTGCTCGACAAAGAACACCAAGAAATCGAGTTTCTGTGCTACCACAGCGCACTTTCACCAATAAGCTACACTTTTTACAAGGAACTAGCTGAAGTGAAAGTAACAACAACTCTGTTCATTTGTATCATAAAAACTTGATCTGGCGATGTTTAAATTCAATGAAACTTTCAGAAGCAACAAAGAAAGAAAGAATGCGTAATAACGCGTTTTTAAATAATTCCCAGTAAAGGGCAAAAGACAAAAAGAATCCCAAATTTCATACACTAAAATACTAAAAATTGTCGTGAAAAGGACAAAATGTGGTTGTAACGCGAAGTTAACGTTTGGGTTAGGGCACTAAATACAAAGTCTATAGCCCCACCTAGTCCCGGGTTTTGTCGCAAAGAACACAACTGGCGCTACCCATTAACCAATAACACTATAGTCTTTGTACATCAAAAAGACTAAATAGGGTATATATACTGAAGAAGCCGAATAAAACTTTTGAATTTGTAGGACGATGTCTCTTGATGCGACCATTTGAATGAAGACTCTTCGTAACTTCACATGGTGCCATTTTCTCATTAATTCAGCTGTGATATGAAATCTGGGTTTTTTTCCTTAAATTGATTTTTTGCACTTTTCGGAGTAAGGGTCAACTTTTCCCATCGAGTGCTACTGCATATTTCGGTTAAAAAAGAGAAAAATAGTATTCACGCCGAGTGTATTCGATCTTTTAATGAAATGGAACTGTGTTAAATTCTCCTTTACAGATCCACTTGCTCAAAGGAGAACTGAAACCAGAAAGCTTTGAGAACACCCATTTTGACATCCTTTTCGCTTCTCACTTGGAGAAATGGAAATAGCCTCAATTCTATTAAATTTGACAATAGTTAAATTTGTTTGTTTCACATAATACTACATCTTTTACTATTTTTTACATAGATACAACTGGGTGGCAATAAATTACAAGCTTCCGACAATGAACAAGAAATCGTGTGGCAACAAATAACGTTGCATCTTCAGTCTCTAACCTCGTGTCACGCAACGCCGCGAAAAGGATTGCGTGACGTTTCTATCCAAATATCTGCCTGGACGGATAAATATATTTTATCGATTTATCTAGGGCTAACTGGAACACCAATGACAATTGTAAGAAGGTTTGTAAAAACTTTTGTTTGCGCGAGAATTTTTTTTTTTTAACATAAGTCGTAGATGGTATTGTTAAAAAACAATTACCACAAGGTATTCCATAACTTTAACTTTAGTAAATACAACGCGCAAAAAATAAAGTAAATCTACTAACAATAACGACAACTCCAGCCCTTGTGAAGAGCAAATTAACTATAACAATATTATTTTCGCTCGTTTAACCATCAAAATGCCTTATATTAAGGTCAGTATTAAACGGTAGTTACGTGTATCGGACCAACCGGAGACCCGTCCGGGTTTCGCTGGGTTAGATACTCCCGAACAGTCGTAAAGTCATCAAAATGTTGTTGCTTATTCCTGTTCATTCTTCTGTGGCTCATTTCCACTATTAAATCCCTACGTCCTTTGCCACTCTCAGAACCGCTGCCCGTGTGCGGGCTTTCAGCCTCCTTTATTTGTTGCAGTTTTTGAAATTTCTTTTTGCGCGCTTCCCGCACCCGTTCTAGATGTCGTCTCCGTTCCTCGCGCGGCCAGTAGCGGCCTTGGTAGACTGTGTGCGTGTCATCATCCGTAGTCAAGCCTTTGCGTTCGTCCGTGATTTTTTGCGCACGTTCGCGGAGAAGTTTGTTTCTCGCTTGTCTAGCGGGTGTGGCAGGCCGCTTGCGAACAAAAATTTGACTGCCATCCTTGGACATGCGCACTTTCCACTCAATGTTCTGTTGAGACCCGTTCAGGGACTGATTGTCATTTAAATTAGTCTTCTTTTTGCTGCGATGGTCTTGATGATCGGATCTCCCACCAAAACAGTCCGACTCACCGATCCAGTTTATGTGTTGAGTAGAGTCTTTATTTACAGCTCTTATGTAAGACGCGCGAATTGTCCTGCTTACATTGCCGAGCTTATTACTTCGCCTGTGATCTGCGTGCCGGCTACGATCTCGATCACGGTCACGCTCTCGTTCACGATCACGATCGCGTTCCCCGCGGGATTCATCGCCGTATCTATCCTTACGCGAATCCCGCGTCTTCTTTCGTTCTTTTCCTCTCTCTTTATCCTTTCTTGGTGGCGAGCCACCATTTCGCGTAGGAGAAAGACAGTTTTTACTTGAAGATTCACTACTACGGCGTTTTGAGCTGCTTTCAGAACGTTCTTTGTTATCCCGACAAGAGTCTTTCTCGACTTGGGTCGATTTGTTAGGTGACTTGTTCTCCCCCGACCGTATGGGAGAAAACGCTCGTTCCTCTCTACTTGGTGAAGAATCTGAACTGCTCTTCCGTTCCGGTGAATTTGTATCACCAATAGCAAAGCTATTAGTAACATCGGCATCTGGAGTTTTACAAGAGTTCTGTGGCATAAGAGCGTCCTCTCCGAAGTCCTGCTCGGAGCTTTCGTCATTCTTCGTACTCTCGTCGGTTTTCCCGACTCCACTGTCTTTCTCACATTTATACCCGTTCGTCAAGTTTCTACTTAACTCATCTTTTCCGTCTTCTTCTTCTTCCTTGATTACGCCAATTCTAAAGTTTCCTAAATCTTCGTCTATGGGGTCAATAAAATTCCAGTCCTGGCTTCCCTCGCTACCTATGAGAGTGGCTTGCACCTAGAGGACACAAGAATAAATTGGCTTAATTAACGATCTATAATATTAATGCGACCAATGTAAATCATCCCCCGCGGGTTACATCAAGGAATCCCATTTTCCCCCAGGGGTAACACCTATGAACAGATAAGTAGCTTCAATTATATTGGAAACACAAGGAGCAAATAACAATGTGACCTATCGGTTCTCTCCTTACAGGCCTCCATTCACTACGAAGATCGATATCATGGTTGTTAAACGAACGATTTCACCTTTGGTATTTTAATTGGATTTAACACTGTTAATCACCATTAAAAAATTGCGGCTAATTATTTTTTATACCATTTTCGCATTAAATACCAAGGCGAATTACAACGAGATTAACTTTGTCTGAGTTCGGCAGGCAGGTTGTCGGCTCTGTGAAATATAATCTAATTTGCTTTCAGTAAGAAGATAATTTTTTGTCCGCAAAGCTTTTTATGGATGAGACAGTTATTGGACTTTTTCACCCAAAAGGAAATACGTTGAACAAGATCAAGCTACTTGATACTGTTAAACACCAAGACTAACAGACTTAAAGTCCACAGCTTCGCTTAAGGGTAGTTTTAGAGTATAGTAAACAGCTATCTGAACTTAAATTAAGAACGCATACTGAGTTAGCAAGAGCCACCATGTCTGGCTCTATAGAAATACAGCACTACACGAAAGAAATGCGGATGCTCTCAAAGTTAAAGTTATCGAGATCTCTGCATTTAAGTCTATAAACGGTTGCCCTATGGCACAGCCTTGTGATAAATTTGAGCATAAGTAGTGTACAAAGATCTACTTTAAAGTCTATTCATAGTATCTAATGAAAGTATTGTCTAGACGCCAAAACACCCCCTAAAACAAAGAAAGACTTTTTAAAGTAAACTTGTAACAGAAAGACCTCCAAAAGCGCAATTAAGCTTGCCTTTGCTTGTTCTCGCAGACGCGACCCATTTTTCCAGCTTCCTTCATGCTTCACGTTTTTACTTTTACAAACCAGACGCATAATAAACGTACTTCCGAAACTGTTTAAATCAACGCTTTTGATCTTTTCAATCAACATACGATTTTTCTTTATCAAATAAGACACTATCGACCTTGTGTTGCGATATAAACCAGCACCAGGCATTTGAAACTAGACTTTCGCAAGAAACGCAAGTTTCAGAAGTTTACACGGTATATTGTTTGAAACGTTATGTTTTATCGTATAGTAGCATTCAGTAGTTTTGCTAAGGATTAAAAATAGATGTTTAACAGTGGATTAACATTAAGACGATATCCATTGTGAAATGCTTTTTACGTATAAAGAGAAAACCGAAAGAACATAGAATCCAATTATGTCAAGTGCACGACATAAAGGTCTATGAACAGCTATTAACCAGTTCTATAATTCTGCGATATAAAATTCCACTTTTGAGGGCAAGGTTGGAAACCTCTTGCAAATAAAAAAAATTAATCACGTCCTTTTACAGGGCTGACAAACAACCATTCCGTGACGCTGCTTAAGAAAAACAAGTTAAGTCGACAAAATGATCGCTATTAAAAAGCAACTTGAGCTCTACACCTTGCCGTATTAAAATAGGTTTTATTGATAAAGGAACAGATTTGTGTTTTGAAAATACATACAAACACGCAATCCTCAAGAATATTGCGTGCAGAAATTTCTTTTATACAGATTATGAACATTCCCCTCTGTTATAAGACGGAGTTTACAAAGTAAATGTAACTACTGGCCACGATACTATTACGAGGAGAGAAAAAAGCATTGCTTCCGTTATCTAAGTGCGGACAAACAAATTGCGGAACATTTTGCGCGTTTTCTCCGTGATTTTATAATATTTCCACTGAATGTCACAATCATTCATCAGACTAAAATTGAAAAAAGAAAAACCCTCATAACTTGTCTGTTCCTCTTATCGACAGTTTCAAACTCTTTCAATGCAAACTAAATCTTGCAAGTAGGCGCACCAGGAATCCTTAATCTCACTTAAAGTTTGCCAAAGGAATTCAAATAAAAATGTTCCTACTTAACATAGTCCACTTAGCTAAATTCATCTGTTACCATGTATCACATGACGTGAGTGGCAGGAATGAGGCATCAACGCAAGCCAAAGCATATAGGCGAAAGCCACAGGATACCATGCTATATTGATTGGTTTACCTGTGCACTTAAGTTAAATTGCATATCCTGTCTTATCTTATCCCACGAAAGCTTTTTATTCCTTTAGACTCACGTTTAGTAGGAACACCCCCGACTACCTCATATTGCTACGGAAAATCTATTTTCACAGGTGACACAGTAACAGTAATAATTAACCCTTTAAACCTTAAGATCAAAATTTGAATTCTCATTTGTTGCCTTATTGATTTGCTACAGAAGTATTAGGGAGAAGTTGCTAAAATATCAAGCAAATTCATCTTGTGTGATCATATCCATAATTCTCATAACCACTCTGTTTTACAAGGCATTGAGGTTACAAGGAGAAATTTGATGCTGATCACTCTTAAGGCTAAAGGGTTGAAATAATGTTTCGATGATGTACAAACCTCTTGAGCCGGCCGTGCTACAAGAAACTTGATAGTCTCGGATGATTCATAAACCAATGGCTCTATATCACCTATGTGCGTAACAGGCACATTATTGATCTGCGGAAAGAAATGAACAGTTGCAGTCACGTTAATTACTCCAACAAGTGCGGATCGATCGCGATTTCCTTTTATGAACAGTGGTATCGCGTAGTTCAGCAGTTCCGACTTTTCTTACTTCGCGCGTCTGAAGTTTGTGAAACTGCGCCTTCAATTGTATTTCTACGTTAAAAGACGCCCAACTCGTGTTTAGTGTATGAAGGGAACTCGCTTTGCCACTATAGATTTTAAATAGATTTACCGCGTCAAGCTCTTCGCAGACACATTTAGATTTTAAAGGTTTGGCTGCGAGTCAGCGTAGAAGTTAAGCAAAACCTACGGACGCCTCAATAGCGAACAGTTTCTTGACTTTTTTGGCCAAGATACCAAGGTTACCAAATTCCTACCCTTATAATACGGATGCCTTTGTAATGCGGACACATGGCTCTGTCCCTGTGATGTTCGAATAAAGAGGGTTTCCCTGTGTAACAGTTTACAACTAGTTGACGCCTTCACTGAATATCTCATACCTTCAAAACTTCATCCCACAGGGTCAATCTTCCATCAAGGTATGCCACGGAACCGGGATCAATCTGTCAAAAGAAATAACAAATTTGGTCTTCTTTTGAACTCCTCTAGAAAGAGGGTGATTCCGCAGGTACGAAAGGGTGTCGGGGAAGATTAACGGTCAAGAACAAAGACGTCTTCGACAACTTTTTTTTTTGCATTAAAAGACCACAATAACCTTGATTTACTTTAATAAGTCAGGGACATTTTGTTTTTGTTGGCTCATGGGTGTCTACTTGCTATATGTCAGCGGACGTTTCAAACAAGCCAGCCATTACCTACTGAGAAAGCAAGTGTATAACAAGTAACAATAGAAAATAGAGTCTTCAAAAATGTATTGGCGGTAATTTACGCTCATTAGGCCTTTCCCGCATTCCGCTCCATTCCGCTCCTTTGTTTACAGGAATGCGGGAAAGATTTATTGATTGATTGCGATTTCGGCAAGGCTAAGCCTTTTTCATTCCGGAAGCACTTACTTAAATAAAAAGTTTAAACGTAAACTGAATAGGCCCTCCCAAATTAGCCAAAAATGAAGGAATGTTCGGCATAGAAAATTGCACGAGGTTATGGGATGTAAGTAACCGCTTTCCCCTGGTCAAGACGAATAATAATATTGGTTTATAGATCTGGCAGTTTTAGTCTTGTCTTAACAGTCTTGACTTCAGTTGTATTGCCAGGGAAAGGACTAAGGAGAACAGTGGGTGGTATGCAAACAAGATCGCGATGTGGTTTTTTCAAATTGAACGACTCTAACAAGATCAAGGCACATTAACTCAGTAACAAGATTATGGTGATCAGAAAAGATCTCCGATGAGGGAAGTAACAAGATAATAGTCCGCAGATTACAGTCGACAGGCACACATACCGAGGTCTTCTATTGGGTCGCCATTAATTGCCTCTGCCTCTGCTTGACAGAACCAAACCTATTTAAAACGGTTCTTCATAATACAAGGCGTGCAATCTCCAGCTGGTTAAGGCAAGCAGCCAACGTTTCTGCTCAATGAATCAGTCACAAAACATTTGGGAGGAAAGAGAAAAAATGTTGACAGTTGCCAGTACAGCGCTTTCAATTACGTAACGATGGCGTCTAGAGTAATGCTTCGTACTTTTGTGTAATTAAAGTACAAAACAGTCGCGTAACCAGATCTAAGCTTTTCTTTCTCATTTTCCGGTTAATCAATTAGCTTACCTCGCACACATGTACCGTAGATTCATCTTCTTCCCCGCAACAGAATGTTAATCCTAGATCACTGTTTGCTATCCAGAGAGTTATTTCCTGGAACGGATTCAGTCAAAACAAAAACACATAAAGATTAGCGGACTGGACTTTCGGTTCAAAAGGCCAGGATAGTAAACGTGGATCGACAGGTCGTAAGACAAATCGGGCCACGAGGACTTAAATCATGTGTTGTCGTGAGATGGTTTGTCATTCTAACTTTCGAATCTGGATGAAATCCTTTGGTGTTGCATACAAGTGAAACCTCTTTGGCGTTAGTATTGTATATGTAAGATGTTTCCCAATCCCTTTTGAACAAACCTAACATGGTTGCCACAGCCAGAGGGTTCTGAAATTCTTTGACTTTCCCCTGACAAATTTAAAATTTCCCTGACCAACTGAATTAACAATTTTACAATTTGGTCCAGAAAATGGACTAAATTCTCCCCTCACAGCCATTTTTTTATGCTTTCAGAAAGTCACCTTCAGTGTACATGAATTGATACTTCCTTGACAATATGTGCAAAAAGGATTGACTTTCTCGGAAACCCAACATCAGCTTGCGTTCAATTTCATGGACATTATACCAATACAATATGATTCGTGTCCGTAAAACGTGCAAAAGAATTTAAAATACAGTAGAAAATAAATATGTACTCTTAAAATTTCTCTTTTCCCTAACTTCTTTCCAAGACTTAAATTTTCCCTGACTCGAAGTGAAATTCCCTGACTTTTCTCTGACATTAAAGAAAAATTTTTGCCTTGACCATTTCCTGATCTGTGGCAACCATGCTAAGGGTGGATTTCCACTGCAGCGTAATTTTTACGGGTTAATTAAGGTTAGGGTTAAGCAAGAAATAAAATAAAGGCAATGTATGAAAGGACGCGGGTAAACTTAAAAGTTGAGCGAGGTTCAACTTTTTCGTTTACGCACGAATGCGTGCGCATGTAAATTTACGCGCCAAAAATAAAGAGACAAAATAGAAACAATGTATAAAAGGTCGCGCGTAAAAGCAAGTTAAGAGAGATTCAACTTTTACGTGTACGCGCGACCTTCTTCAGAAGGCCAAGATCAAGTCTCGAAATTCTTTTCAAAATATTGGTTATCAACCAGTACATTCACAACACCGCTTTTTGACTCTCCTTCGGGAATTCCAGGTAAAATCCGCAGGAAAAGAAGGCATTTACCACTGTCTGTTAAGGGACCCTCAATGAAATGTTTCTGTTGAAAGCCAACGGACAGTACTTCTTGGTCAAGGTTATAAAGGCGTGGAGTTTTCTCTGAGTCCATTATCACACATCATTCAAATAATTACACCACTTAAAACGGGGCACCGGATGTACGAAGGCTTTGATATGCGCCTTACGCCTTGTTTTCGAGAATACTGTTATGGCAAGTATATTTTCTCGCACTCTTAGGCGTCCAAGTGTGACGTAATCAACCAATACTCACCTCATATTCATAGTCGAACTCAGGGTCAAAATATATTTCGTCAGAAACTGCAGTCACGTACGATTGTCCTTCCAACCTACAGTTTGAGTTCTCATCTACATTGTTCACGTAATTAACATCTTTTACAGCGAAAGTGACTCGAGGCAATGTCCCCTGCTCACTACTGACAATGTTCTCAGAGCTCGGCAAGCTCTCGCTTGTCGACCGCAGATTTTCTACATCGTCTCTGCAGAATGACTCCAAACGACGGCGTGAGCATTCGGAACTACTTGTTCCGTCGTCAAGTGATTTCTCGAAGGGATTCAACAAATCCTGTCGAGGGCTGTATCTGTCGTGTATTCCGCTATCCGTGTCCATACTCTCTATTTCTTGAGAAAGGCAGAGATCTGTCTGTGTTCCAGATGAGATCACTTCAGGGACGTACTGGACAAAGGGTATCACGTCGGTTCGCTTACGTTTCACCAGAATATGCAGCGGTTCAGAGGCACTCTTGATAGCTTCCACAGCTGTAGCGTGACTCGCTTCTAAGAGATCTGTTCCGTTGACCTGCAACGTGAAACATCGAAAAGAACAATAAGAACAAGTGATTTACGATTTTCAAAGATTTCAACGTTTTGTGTAGCAGTTCATAAAAATTCTGTCGTCAGTAGAGCATGCCCAGCAGTCTGACGCCAGAAAACAAAATCAGTTCTTATCAATTTACACGTCTTGATAAGAACCGCATTTCCTTAAGTGAATATAAGAAGAAATTGTTATGGCCAGGGTAAGTCTTTCTGTTTCCCCATCAGCCAGGCGCAAAATCAAAGCAGTAGGTTAACAAATCAATCTTCTGCAGCTGGTAACATGATTTCTTTCCGCACTGACCGAAACCCAAACTTCACAAATCAACATTGGTTCCCAGAATTTGTTGAGCTGTTCGCTTTGGCTTTTGCAAAGGAAAGCACGATTCAAAACACTACTAGCTGATAAAATTTTGTATTGTCTACAGGCTAACACCTAAGGAATAAAACTATTATTAAATTATGTTGACACAAAATAGTTTTTTTGCTATTTCCTCTTGTTATCCAACTTTTGTTTTGCTTTGTTTCGTTTATATTCGTTTGTCTGTTTATGTTTCAAAAATTTCAATATTTAACTTACAAGCTTCTTGTTCGCTCTTCCAAACATCAGAAGATTTAAATTTCAAAAATATCAATGAACACTGTTCACCCTATCAAAACTTGCTTATCCCGCACCTTTTTATCACATGTCAAATCAGAAAGCCCCAGGCAAATTCCATCCTCCTCGGTCCTTCAAACCCGTAAATTGAATCACATTAAATGGTTCATTTGTTATCTTTATTTCGTCTACAACGCTTGCGTAGCGTCTTCTTACAAATGGATCTGTTCTGTTTTCTTACACTACTGAAATAACTTAAGAAACGGATATACGATTTGCGTTTTCTGACACGTCTTAATATACTTCTTTTTAAAGCATATTGAAAAGTCGTTCTGATTGCATTTTGTGACACTTGCTTTAACTTTCTGCAGCCTGTGTGGGACAGCATGGTAACAATTTTCATGAAATCGATACCACGACATCTCTTGACAATTTGGGTTACTCTCTGCATCCTAGACATATTAAAGTGTTTCTCAGTTGCCAGGTAATAACAGCAGTAGGATGGAATCTCCTTCACCAACGAAAGATTTGTCACCTTCATTTGGTGTCAGGAGTGTAGATGCTGTGCGCAGAAAATGGGGTTTTATCTCAAATCGAGCTACAGTTTAAGACATCATTTCTACGAGGTTATCACGACTGTAAACTGACTACCGCCCAGGAAGGTAAAATGGAGCCATCAACGAGTACATCTGTCAAAAATATAGGCGTCCTTTTAAAATTAGCTGCACATACTGATAACATTTGTATTGACGCGTTGAGGTTTTGTCGAATTTTGTGCCAGAAAAAAGATAGACAATAGCTTAATGCATACATTAGTATAATGGGGGGTGTGGTAAGATTGGCAAGATCGTACGATGATGACCTAAAACAGACGTAAAGAAATATTCTTCCAAATTACAAACGAGAGACAGAAAAGTCAAGTCGCAGTTAAATATTGGGCTAAACACGTTTCAGTAGGTGATTACACTTGGAAAGAACGCAGGCCGGGCCCATGTAGTGCAACAGTGTGTCAAATGAAACCTCTTCAGCAGTACTTTGACATGGTCTTCTTTGAGTTTGTGTCTTTTTCTATTTCTTTAATGAAATTCGGAATTTTTGGCACTCTAAGGAATGTGAGGGTCAATGATTTGAAAAGCGATAACGAGTTAAATTTACTGTGGGTTCGATTCCACAACAAATTATGTACGAAAAGAAAATATCATCAAGGTTCATCGCTTTTTGCACAGGAACTTCAATCACTATTTGAAACCACATCCTGTATGAACGAGACAATCCCAGGGACAATTCAAATTCTATCTGATAGCATTTCCTTCGTCGATATCTTTCTGATGATAATGAAGCGAAAATCTGCTCCGTTCATCATTAGTCTTGGTTGAAGGATCGATTTGCCAGATGCAGTTTACGTCTGTTTTTATTAGAGTTATCCTTTCAATGCTAAAAACATTGCCATTTTTGGCTATTTAGAAAGGCAATTCAGAGTCGTAGAATGATTCAGTGATAGATACAAAAGCAAATCTTCAGGCCATGTGTTATTTGTATCAGCGAAATAGATTGGCACAAAATTTTCGACATCGAAAGAATGCAAAAGCACATTAGAGTCAATTTAACAGAGAATTCGAATCTTTTTCGTAAGAATCGCCTGAGAGCTTTTATGTTCGCTTAATACCACTAAGAAAAACGCAAAACTGATTATAAATCTGTGCTGTAACTAAATATTATTACAATGTACAATTCAAAGGTGTTTGTATGAACATTACGGGCACGAATAACCCTCGTGTGAAATCATTAACATCGATGTCTCTTTTTGTTTTTTTGACGATCCTTCAAACGTCCAGAAACGGGAACCAATAGAGTGCTTTGCATTTGACGAACTGACAAAACGCTTTGGGGCAAATACAAGCAACTAATTGTGACCAACGTAAAACGGTAGAAATTTTTCGCTGTGAAATCATACAGCTGCCCCCCATATTATTAAAAATATACCGATTTAAAAGGTCAACTTCTGTAGGTCTCTGGCATTCCAGCTAGTTCATATAAACAAATTTATCTAGACAAGGTTTACCTTTCCAAATGTACTATCTTAAAAAAGTTATCTTTCGCTTTTCACTCCGACCAACCGCGGTCAAGCCAATCTATTCACTGATAACATTAAAATATCCCCTTTTGCAATATTGCGTGGGAATCAGTCAGATACCTTTGAAAGGATTTTCTCAATTTGACCAAATTAGTCCATGAAATCCTACAAGGAAAAGTGCGCCTTATAGATATTGAAAAAAAAAAAATCGGTTTAAAATAATTAAATTACTTTTGCAAATCCCAAACAGTTAGTGATATGTTTTGTTCCTGAACTTCTATATTTAGCGTATTTTATTTTTTATTTTTTTTTACCTTGAACTTAGAAGATATTGGATACGTTTGCTACAAAAATAGTTTCATTACATATTGGTGACCATTAGATCTTCCGCGTAAAATACATTAAAATCTGTACATTTTTGCTGCAAACAAACCACGATGAATTTCAATTCTTAAAGTTTTGCTCAAGTTTGAATTCACTCACCTTTCGTAATAATCAGCCTAGACGATACTTTCGAGGACACTTTACCGCGATATCTTAAAATATATATCTCACACACCTTCCGTGACTTTGAAAGTCCTACTTTGAAAAACATTGATAATATTTACCACTAACGACAGAGAAACAAGTGGATAATTTGAAACTTATGTCAATATTTTTCTCCCTATTACGAGGTTGGTATCACGACCTAATGGATGGTTCTTTGTTAATTAACATGTTAGCATGCGATCTTCCTTTAAAATGTATCCAACAAAAATTTTTCATTTTTCGGAAAACAAGAAGTATAGTAATATACAAGAGAGACGTCAGGGTTTTTTAATAAATTTTTTAGCATTAAATTTAAGAGAGTTAGTTTCTTGGACACAAAATCAAAAATAATATTTATCATAAAGGATGCTGAATGACTTTCCGCAATTCAACAATGCTAATGAATGTATTTTTGCACGGCATGACAAATGAATCAAATTTATTTTCATAGGTTTTTTTTTCAGAAAACAGTTCAAAAGAGTTAAATATCCTGTTCAGTAGAAAATTTGCCGTAAATATGGTGACAACAAATACATTTTATTTTTTGGAGCCGCCGTGAAAATCGGACCCTGTATCACTCACTGTACCAGATTTATCTACTCAACGGGCAGTCAAAAATATGCGATAAAACGCCGCATTTTGCGCGTTAATTATAATTTTCGACTTGTATATTTTATCGGCTTTAGTTCTGGATATTTATATCTTTGGTATAAAATAATCGAAAAAAGTAGCTCCTAGGGAAATAGCATAAATTAAGAATGTTTCGGTTTGTCTAAATTCATTACCGTTTGCAGACAAACACCTGCCGTGGGTATACAAAAACAATAAATAATGTAAAACGGTTTCTTGCTTTGTGTTTCTTTAAATCCAATTTAGTACACTTAGTTGAAAATTTGATAACTTCTGCCTTTTTAAAGCATGACCGGCCAAATGAATTTTAAATAGGAAAAATATTTATGAATTGCTACTAGTTCGTTAGGCGGCATTAGAAAATGGTTCATTCGTTAATTCGGGAAAAATTAACAGTTTTTTTTTCTTTTTCAGACAAGAGATAATCACTTGTCAGCCGGCTTATGCTATAAGTAATCAACTGCGCGAGAAGGAGCCAGTCGGCTACGTATTTCTATATCTTAATGTCGCTGTCTTGTTTAGCATTTTAGAAAAGTGATTTTCACTTACCGTCACTTAATGAGTCGAACAGCCTTTCATCGCACCAACATTAAGCTGCATTTTAGCTATTGTAAATTAAACGGCTTCAAGTCTTTTCGGTTAAATTCTAAAAAGACCATTCTCCCTTTTCGAATTGTCACTAAAAAGTATTCACTAAAATACTGAATAAATTATACCAGGGAACTTGGTAAATCCTTTGATGACTCGACTAAACTTCAAGGAATTTTCGTTCAGTTAATAGAGTTCTACATTACTAATACATGAAATACGCTTGTTATTTCCAAGCTTTACGATGTTCAGGCGTATATTTATCTTTTTTAATCTGCTGCTGTCCGGTATACTTGTACTGTTTATAACACATAGACGCGATTTTATCAAATTCCTTTTTGTTCCTGAAATCACGTCAAAGTTCAAACTTTGCGTCCTTTCTTTTGTATTACGGAAAAACCACACAATATTTCGATAAAACACCTTTTTAACGAACAGCAGGGAATTCTTAATCACTCTTAGTATACGAAACACCTTGTTTCTTCAAATATTACTAAGACAAATATTTTATTTATTTGACAACGTTGTCATGCAGAGCAAATCGCTAATAATGGGAAATATTCTTTAGAATATGCGGAAAATTTTATTTTCGTTGTTCACAAAAAATTATTCTAGTTTTCCCTCAATTCTATTTTTTGTACATATTCTAATGAATGTACCACTCATAGTTTTTCTACCGGCTTTAATCTAGATTACACCTCACAAAACTATCAACAAATACTGCCGCGATTATTTTCTCATGCAAAGCATATAACAAAAGCTAAGCTTTTAAGGATTAACAGATCCTGTAGTTACAAAACAGCGTATGGTTGTATCGAAAATTCAAAGGTCAATTAAAAATGTTACGGACAGAGAACAATATTTAAATTTGGCTGAACACACTTTCAGCCACTTGTCAGTGACTGACGATTAATCTTCTTCGAACGGAAGAGCTTTTGATGGGTTTTTGATAATTGTTTTGGAACTGAGACCCGAGGAATTGAGGAAATGGTTTTTCTAGAACCCACGCTGACACAATACCTCTTAAAAACGTAAATCGACCGAAATATCATGAATTAAAGAAAATAATAAGCTAACCTAGGCTCTTAGACTTTGCGAAGCCAAAACTTCGGCACCCGAAAGGAAATTTTAACGCCGAATCAATATATCTGAAATGTTACAAACAAGTCACTTTACGACTTTAAATGGGTTCTTTGATCGAGGTCATATGTTGAGATATAGCTTTTATACTATAGTCAGCACGTAAAAGGAGCGATAGTGATCTATGTAAAAGCCGTGAAATTACAAGGCGACCTTTGAAGGTCAAAGAGAAGGAGATTTATTGTTTGATGTTAATTCTGTCGTTCATTTTCCTAATGTTGTAACGCTATATCAAAATACTTACGATGTGTGTTTCTCCAATGTCTATCATAACATTGGACACAGAACAGGAAATCGGCATTTGATACAAGAGACTAGCGATGAAAGATTCCTCCACCCCGGTTTTTCACCAAGCGATATGATACGGCTACCAATAAAAATCTACATGTTGGCTCTGCACTATTTTTCCCCGGCGAAATATCATCATTTTTCAGCAGAAAAGTAGCAAGCTAATATTTACCGTCAAAGTTTCATACTTTACTCGAAGAAATAACTTGTTCATTGAGGGGTTACATAAGCGCGTAGCCAGAAGTTAGACAAATTTCAAGCTCATGAGAAGCTACATGTTTAAGATTCTTTTGCGGACAAGCATACTGATATCTTACGAGATTTTATGAAACCTTAGAAACCATACTTGAATTGCTGATGAAGGATTACAGACGTGCCCTTTTGCAGTTGAAAGGTATGGGGGAAATATTAAAGAGATTTTACCATCGCGGTTACGCGCGTATTATGTAAGCCGTTTTTGACCCTAGAAGCTGAAAAGTTCAAATATCTTTCAAAAGGATTTTCTTTCATATTTCCTTGAACTAGATTCGCAAATTTTTGTTTGTCTGGAAGGCAACACAACAAGACAACGGGCTGTGCGAGAAGACAAAAATAAATAATTCATTTAGACTACTGTCTCTTCGTTCCACAAATCTACAAACTTTTGTCTCGCCTTTGGCTACGGGAAGTTTATTGGTGCATTGTTGTCAATTCTTGGTTGCTTGCTAATATTCTGAAAAACCTAAACTTCAGTCTGTATATTGTTCAACTAACAGATCAATTTCCGATAAACGCCTTTTGTAAAACACAGCGAGAGCCTGGACTATGCCTACACAATACATCCTGGTTTGTATAATTTATTTTTGCTCGCGCAGGTGGGCA
Source organism: Porites lobata (assembly GCA_942486035.1). Classification (NCBI taxonomy): domain Eukaryota; kingdom Metazoa; phylum Cnidaria; class Anthozoa; order Scleractinia; family Poritidae; genus Porites; species Porites lobata. The sequence goes on from CALNXK010000067.1 coordinate 1,726,302, forward strand.
AAGAAACTCACAAAAGCAAATTGGTCTCTTTCTTTTCTTATCGCAGCGAGAACTCAGGAATCTCGCGTGACAGGGCAGTGGTTTCCAACTGCGGAGAAAAGATTGACATTTCACATGAGGTCTGAGGAGCAAGCGAGGCCAAATACTTGATCTATTTTGAACTGTTGAACGTACAGCATGGTAAACAAACAGGAGACTAAAAATCGCCGCGAGAGCGCCTGAATTATACATAGGCCACGTGGTGGGACATATTCAAACATCAAACGAGTCCTTGAAGCGAAAAATAAACACGACAGTGTCAGAGAAAAGGCTTTGAGGTTTTCAATTCAGTTCGCCATGGGAAGCTGTCTTTGTTTGAGAAATTAAAATGTCGTGAGTTATCTGTTTTCGCGTTAGCGCAAAGCTCTGAGTGGTAAAATCCAATTCCCCTTAAGATAACGTGGTATAAGTAAAGGCAAGCCAAATTTGTTTACAAGTGGTAATCAAGCTTGTAAAGTGTCTCTCCTTTAGCAACGGAAGCATATGGTTTGTTAGTTAGTTCATTAATCCGAAGCTGACAGTCGGAAACGTACAAAATATTTAATACGCTGAGCTAAATTACGACCAATTCTCTGTAAATAAATCCTTTTAGGAGCAGCTCTTTAGCAATGAAGGCTTCATAAAATGAACAACCCACCGCTGAAGCGCGTATATAAGGTCGGTTAGCGAGACAAAAGATGAATTTAATATCACGAGCGGCTCTCTAAAGATATGCGTGTCACCGACGGTGTCATGCAAATGATGAAAGAGATCTTGTACATTTTACTGTAATACACGCGCGCGAGAATGGCTTTGTTTGGGCGTTAAGACAAATACGGCAGCAGGTCTTACCTTCAATATTCTGTCATGAACTTTAAGTCCTTCTTCTTTCGAGGCCGGTCCGCCGTCTGCTACTTTGGAAACCACAATACCACCACCAACTGAATTGTTTCCGACCTGATAATAAAAACGGCGAAAAGTGAAGTGTTTGTTACTAAACAAAGACACGCAGAATTCTGTAGCTGTCGAGAAGGAATGCGTGGGTATCGAAATCCAAAGTTTCCGCGCGATGAAAGCGAAACGCGACAGAACGCGCGCGGCGGTTTACAACGTAGTATATTTGAAAACAGACAAAAGTGCACTCATTTATTTCACTACATCGGTATCCAACCGTGTTTATGAGTACATTCTTTCAAAAACAAAACAAAGACGAGTTCACTTTCAAAGGAACTTTCTTAAAGGACCCTACTTATCAATCGCCACAATACCAGTCAGATCGCCCAGAGTTTCACTAGACGTGATAACAAAATTATTAGAGTTTGATAAGGTTTTAGTTATGTGATAATCTTCTAACAAATCTCGCACCACATGCCTGTGCAAGTCGCGTTCTCCGCCAGAATAAATTTCGGGCGAGTTGTAAAGAAAACAAAGAAGCAGACGAAAGAATGAGAACAGGATTCTTAAGACCGATCGTGTCACGTACTGCGCGAACAAAGAGATTACTTGCGCGACGCGAACGAAATTCTCAAACAAGTGACGATTCAGAGCATCGGGGCTGTCTAGAATAACCAAGAGACCTTTACAAAATATAATACCTCTGCGCCCCCCATAATATTGAAACCGAGAGATCCGTCCACTCTGGATAAAGACACTTCGACTTCTATTTCTTCGGCGGCCTGCAAGTCAAAGGATATATGAAAGTCAACCGATTGGCAGCGGTAATCAAAAACACATAGAAAACGTATAAATTCGCTCGTGTCTGTTTACTTACAACTTAATAAAGTGTCGCTCACCTTGGCTAGAAAAACAGTCGGGTGTCGGTTATAATGGATAAATTCGAGCGAAACTACTTTCACAGTCCATGGCGCAAGCTATTGTTTAGCTTAATAAGCGACGTGCGCTAAGAGTGTATAAGACTGAGTACTCAGTAGGTTATAGTTGGAAGCAAACTCGAGCTAAAACAACTCTCTAAAAAATGCGCGCTTCGGGAGAGACAGAGAGAGGCGTTTTTTTGTAAGGTGCCTTAGGCCTCTAGAGGAATCACTACCTCTGTGGACCCCACAGAGCCTACTAATTGATCAAAACGATCCGGGTATTGATCTAGCTAGCTCACTGCACGTTCAAAACATACAAGCTATTCTGCGGTTTGGTCCCCAAATCAAACATATCACTGCGTCTGCATGCGCGCTCAATTGGAACAAAACATAATCAACTAAACACTAAGCTACACAGCTCATTCATAAATCACCTACCTGATCGGCTTCATCGTCTGTATGCTTCTTTAAAAATCCTACTTGAGAGCGGTATTCCTTTAATTGCCTTTCGAAATTTAGCACTTGAATCTGGTAGCTGTGTAACTCATTCTCCAGATTTAAAATTCGGTCCTGAAAAACCTCTTCCCTCTTGGCTATTCTTTCACAGGCCAATTCCTTCTCCTGCTCCGCCCTTGTCAATTTCATTTGGAGCGAAGCGACTTGCGCTTGAAGGGCTTTTATGCAGTCATGTGCGTTGGAATCCTGATAGAGCAGCGGCAAGCCGCAGCCATTTTCACATACTACTACTCGCGTAAATTCGCGAGCTTCCGGGGAGTTCGCTCTGTTGCGTTCCATAATTCTGCCTCCGGAAGAATTTTCCTTCACGAATTGGCATTTTAAAAGATGCGAGTGAATATCCTCTACTTTTAAAATGGCCGGGCAACCTCGGCGAAAATTTTCACATCGAATATTTTGCTTTGCGATAAGGCAACTTAGTGGCAGAATTTTCTTGAGATCGTCAACAGAAATCTGCTCACATGTATGAGGACAGTAGCCGCTCTCCGCTGTCCATCGAACCAAACACTGGGCACAGAACACATGTCCACATGGGGTAGCTAAGGGTTCTTCTAGAACGCCAAAACATATTCCACATTTCAAATCGTCGTCCACAGGGTCTAGTAACCTTTCCACGTCAAAACCCATAGCCGTCCCATTGAGCGTATAAAAAGAAACACTGAACTGCCAGATAAACGATACGCTTGGGCTTTTGAACTTTGCGACAAAAATGATGGGCGGAGTTTTGAACGCAACTGACAAAAGCTGTCAAAAAGCTCCCACAAGCTGATTGGCTTATGACTTATCCACATGTTCTTTTCCGGCGTAGCACTTCACCGCTTTTCCCGCATCTTCGCGCTAAATCATAATACCCAGAGTGTCACAGGTTCAATGGGATCACTGGTGACTACGTAACCCACAAGCTGATATTTCAATATATATAGCAACTGTAAAGCACGTCTTTCAACCCACGTGTTCCCATGAGAGTTCTATGCCTTAAACACTAGTCTACCTTTGTTATGCTGATTAGTCAGAGAGCATATATATTTTTTTATAGACCGTGGATGATCCACGGCACTTTTCTAGAAATTAAGTACTTCTGTTACTAAAAGGTTCGCCGAAGAAAACAAATGTTAAGGGCTTGAAAAGGCGAATAATGGTCCGAAAGCATTGTTATGTGAGAGGCTTGTTGTGATTTTGGGCTTTTCAAAAAATACCTAATTTCAATCCAGCTGCAATGAATTGACCTATCAAGTGGCGAGGTTTTGCCTTTCAAAAATATTGAGTACTAAATTTGGTAGTTGACGGGCATATGATTATATTAGCGCGCCTCACGTTTTGGTTTTTAATGGTCAGATCGTAACTTTGTGAGAGTGATAATTGAAAACAATCACACTACGAGCCGCTGAACTACCCAACACATACGCTATATAATGAGCTTGAAAATTCACCTTCTAATCTTGTTTAAGGTAATTCTCTTTTTGTGTTCTCGCAAAAAACACACGGCAGAAGAATGGGATTAAAACAAGCCGTGCATTGGAAAACTCTATTTGAGATGCAAAAGTTCTATTTAACATGAAACATCTCTCAATGGATTAATTTAGGCCGTGTTTGGTTAATTCTAGCTAATAATCGCTTCTCTTACTACTTTTGCATTCATAAAGAACTTGCCGCCTCAATTAGACAAGTGACCGATCTTTTCAAACATCGTTTAGTGGCTCTTCAGTGTTCCAATTTATTTTCCCTGGCTAAAACAGCTGAACGAAGCCCCTTAACGACGGAAAAGTGAGCATTGAATGGCCAGCACTAGCTTTGGATGCGCTAGAAATCACCTAAGGCCACGTCGTCTTCACGTAACTGCTTTTCAATTGGGTTTCGTGCTTGAACGCGGCATACAGGCGATTTCGTTTGATGTTTAGAGAAGGACAATGATTTCTTTTTCCCTGGGACAAAGGGGGACGATTGCTTAATCTCAGCATTTGTTTGGGCCAAACGCTCCATTTGAATAGCCCCAATTACCTCTTAAGCTACTGAAAGAAGTCGCAAACCTTTTTCGCTTCGGGCGCAAGCCAGTATTGGTTCTTTCGGTAAATAAACAAGAGGCGTATTGACCGAGCATGCGATAATTTATGCCCGAACGGAAAAATCAGCCGAGTGAAGGCGACAAAACATCAAAATTTATCGCTCTCTATTGAAAACAAAAAAAGCAAAAAATGGCTAAGTTCATCACAGGTAGTAATTAAGACGAAAAAAGATTCAAAATACAGCCCATTATCTTTCTATGTTGACCAAAACTAATTTTGGAAGCAAAAATAAATGTTTACTGAAAGTTTAGCACCGTCTTCCTCTGTTAAATTTATGCCACTTTGTTGTAATTAGCCATGCTTAGCTAGTGGTAGGCGCTAATTTGGCGAGAGTTTTCTAAGGTATTCTCGTTTAGTTTTTTTCGCGGCGGGGATAATCCGAGAGATTTCTATAAACCTACAATAGCTTGGGCTAGACCTAAATCATGTCTGAACTCCGGAAACGCTCGTCTCGAAATTTTAAGTTAAGGTTTGTTTTGATGAAAATTAAAAGGAATTTGCGCGATTTTTGGCATTTTTAAGCGTGATTTAAAATAATAAACGCCTTAAGTTAATGATCAAAGCTTCTTTTTGGGAAAAATTCAGACTTTAAAGCTGTGATACGTTAGATTTTTCAGTGATAACGGCGTTATTTTTCGCTAGTAAGGAAATATCGTATTTGGGAAGTTTTTAAAGGGAAAACACAGTAATCCATTTAACGGCGCCTATCTGTCATTCCTCAACCGTTTGCTTCCTAATGACCAACCAAGGCGCCTGTAACATCGCTTTATAATAGCGGCAGTTAGGAAACAATTTTTGGGTGTTACCGGAAAAATAGAGAAAAAGGAGACTGCGAAGTTCTTTTGCGCTTTTACTTGGGTGTTTTGGGGTTTTGCAATGCATTACTTTGATGCTTGTACAAACAAAAAGAAAAGTATCTCACCGAATTACCTTGTAAGTGGGAACATCACGCGATTGGCATGTTACAAGATACCAAAATGACAGATGTAAAGTTTTTAAGATCAAACACCCTGTATTGGGGTGATGCGATGGACGTAAATAGACACCGCATAAAAAAGACCAAAAAACTGAAACTTATAAGCAAAACTGGTTTGTTTTAAAACAGAAGTGGGAATTTTTTTCCGATTATTTGTTAGCAAATTGTTTCAGGGGATTCATGAAGGAGAGAAAAATTTACACTAAGACATTTTGGTTCACAATATTAATTAGCCCCACGAATTTCGGGTTAAAGCAAGCCGTATTCCACTATATTCATTAATGACCATTGGCAGACTTTTCGGTCGTACCTGTCTAACTGGGGATATCAAAGCAAATTGCTGTTGTACAAACTAATTATATGTTGCATTTCATATTGCTTAATTGTGCATCTGTGTAATTAAGCAACACATCATTTTTCGACCCAGAAATTGGATTTTATGATCTGTATTAAGTTGGATTGGGCTATGACATGATGGCTTTAAATATTACGGCCGATGTTTATCTTGGAAAGAGATGAAAAACAGATCTTTGCTTATTTATGAACATAGAATGACAGTGAACCATTTAGTTAAAGAGAGCTAAAGAGGAACAGACAATTGCACTAAAATGTTTTCCTCGGCTAGATGAAAGGATATAATCTGGATTTTATCGATATTTCAACTCATAAAAGCGCGGATTTATGACGTGTCCCCGGCGGAGAAATTCAAGTTTCGCCTTCGCCGGGGTCTCACAACAGGCTGAAAGACGCAGATTTTAATTTATTTTCAAAAAGAGTTAAGTTTGAATCGACTGAAACTAAGCTTGTTAGAAACAAATCCCTTATGCTGCTATTCAGAACTGGTAAACATAGGCTAAGGTTGGGAATTAAGCAAAACGAGAAACACAAACAAACGTCGCTTTTTAGCTGTTGTATATTCACACCCTATGTGTTTACGGAACTCTATTGTACAAAAACAATCATTTGTTTTTATCTGTACCCGGATTAAAGCCTCAGACAGAAATGAGAGAAATACTGGCTAATGAAGACAAAAACTATAGATCAGATCATCAAAAATTGCCTCGAACCACATTTTTGTTTTCTTCGTTCAGACCCCCATGAAGTTTCGGACGGTAATTAGCTTCTTTTCAAATAGAACAGGCAGTTTTTTGATTCCTTATCAAACATTTTACGCCAAAAAAGGCTAGACAGAAGTCAACGTTTTCGGATCGAGACAATTGTGTATTTAGAAGCTAGCCGAATCTGCATTCAATACGGTATTGTATTGATTCAGGCTGTTAACTGAATATTTCTACTAAAGTTAAGGTTGAAAATGATGTGGGGGAACAGTAGCCATGGTAACGTGCCTGTAGGGAAAACCTTTAAATTAAACTTGGGATCAAGACCGATATTTCTGCGGTTTAAAATTAAAAACAAGAAAATTGGACTAGTTCCAATAACCTTCCCCCTTTATGAAACCCTTTGTAAAACTAAATTTCCGGAATCGAGTGAAAGGGCAATTCATTATTTTATTCATCGATCATTTCTCTTTTACTGTAATCCAAACTTGCGCATTCATTTATTCATTTCTGTTTTGTTGTAATCCAAACTGGCGTTTCTGGAAAAATGTCTAAAGTTGAATAACTCATATTTTTTTCGATTTTGAATTTTCAGTTTATTTATATGTTATATCAAGAGATGTGGATTAATAAAATTCACATTGAAACAAAATCTAGAGGCAGCTTCTTTCGCGCTCCTCGTAAAACACGGCCGCGCCTAAACCTTGAGTAATTTTAAAGATCACTGAGGTCGGGAAACACATCAGAAGATTTATTACTTATCTCTCAATCACTGTATATTCATCACTGTCTAATTTCCTGCCTAATAATGTGGTCAAACCGAACGACCAAAACAGCTTCTGGATCGGGCAAAAAATGTATTTCCCTGCTGCTTGTTTAAGCAGCTTGTGCAGCATGTATCTTTTACATTAGGGGAGAAGTGATTAGCGCAGTTTAGTACCATGTTAATCGACGCCAAACTAAACACTGTTTGCTTAAGATTCGAAGCAGTTCTTTATGAAACGGAAATGAAAGGCAAATAAACCGACATTATGACAATATGAACTACCTGGAAGGCGCACAGCCGACAAATAGGGCTTTCAAATTCTGTTCCAATAGGAACATTGTTTCTTAATCTCACTTGACTACCGCCCAATATGGAACAATTCAAGATTCGTGCATTTGGTGTTAATAGGCTCTTTTAGAAAGATATTAACAAGTTGACACGTCTTTAGTTAAAAGGCGAAGTCATTTCGCCGAAGCCTTTATGATATTGAAGAAAGCCGCGGCATAAGGAAAATAAAGGTTTTTTTCTCGTAGGCCTAGGAACGCTTCGTAATCGAAAGGCGTACTTCAGCACTTTTAAAAAACGAAAAAAAACACGTACAATTTGCGTCAAAAGCGGAGCGAAAGAAAATTAAACATAAAACTCTTCCAAAGGACTACCTGCTCAGTGGATAAGGGGCTTATTATTTGAAGAAACCCCAGGTACTTTGTCATTGACAACGAAAAAGGAGAAGCTAATGTAAGCTTCAACTTTCTCGAACTGTTCCAAACTTCCTATAACAACCAACGACCAAATGGGAAGTAAAGCGCCTCTAAAAGAAAAAAACGAAACAAAAAAAGTAAGTAACAAAAACAAAAAAATAAAATCACCTGCGTCGGTTTTTAACGAAAGGGCGAAAAAAGTTTCTCTTCCTCAGATTTAACGATACATTTTAAAATCAAACTTGTGTTCTTTTTTTCTCTGCCGCAATGAACCTGTAAGCATACTAATGATTTCGGCAAACATTCTAAATGTAATTACACATTTTTAATTTAAGAAACACCGCTTTTGTTTCACGATTGTGATTTTAATAAGCCGAAGGAAAAATAAAGTGCGTGGAAAAAACGCAAGAAAACACAGCTGATAAGAATTTTGTTTTATTCACACTCCTGCATGAGCAAAACTGTACATTACAAAAGTCGGCTTCACTGCTTTCAGAACAGGCCTCATTACTGAATAAATAAGACATTTTTAAAAAGATGAACTAAAAGTCTTCTACATGGTCTATACCTTAATGGCTTTCGCATTCACCGCAGGCGAATGTTCATCGAAGAATCGCATGATTTTTTCTTTTACTTGTTCGCTAGCAAACAATAAAAGCAACTAACTAAAAGAAATAATTTACAAACTAGGATGTTCTTAGCAATACAATTTCCATACGCTAACCTACAATTTTATATTTTATTATTCATATGCTAAAAACTTACATTAGAAGTTCTATGTGTCATTCAAAAGTTGGAGATTTCGCATTAAAATTTCATGGTAAGAAAATAGTGCAATTATCTTGGACTAAAGATAAAAATATCCATCCTTTATCTAAAAACTATAACTACGCCTTACAAAAGAAACAGCGAGAGTTGCTACATCTAACTGATCAGTATAAGCCAACATGAAAGATGAAATACGTTAAGCAAGCCTGTACAATCTTGTTGAGTATTTTAAACCCGCAAAAAGAAGCCGAAAACTTTCTTGTTTCATTACGACTTGAAGACGTTACTTTAAGCTTTACATTTACAAAGTTTGCTTCAAAACATGTATATTAATTAGTTTTAAATACAAAATATCTACTCCTTTTGTCAGATGTTTCCAAATGACAGTTCAATCAACAGAATCTGCAAAATAACAATAGAAGCTGTTAGTTTGAAGCTAAAACCTATAAAGCTAATGCTGGAAAAGCAAGAACGTTTTTATATCCAAACTATTTTATATCCATAGCCATATAGGAAAGTCGTTCGTTAGACAGAATGTTTTTTTCTTTCTTCATTTAATAATAATTAAAAAAATCCAATACAGTCAAACCTCCTGTAAACGACCACCCAAAAATGCGAAAACGTAGTGATCGCTTACCAGATGTGGTCGCTTATAAGAGTCGAACTGCAGGAGGTCTCGCGCGGAGAAGAGGTCCAAACACATCTACTTTTTGAAGAGATTATATTGCATGCAAGTTCCAGGTTACAATGTACGTAAATCCATGTTGTTCCTAAACGCTCTTTTCAAACTCTGAGTAGCGTAGTCCACTCAGTGAACACAAAGATCTGACCATGATATTAGGTGGTCGGTTAGAAAAGTTAAGAATAATGGAAACTTCTTAAACTGTCATCCCTAAAGTGGTCGCGGTCGCTTACGATGAAAAGAGGTGGTCGTTTACAAGAAGTTCGAACTATAGAGCTTTGACTGACAAAGTTTTGGTGTTTTGGATAAATAGTCGGTTATTGGAGGTGGTCGCTTACGAGAGGTGGTCGCACAGGGAAGTTCGACTGTATATTATATCACAATAACTTTTTTCTATACAAAAAAAAAACATTAAGGGGTAAAGATAATAATCATTTTAGATTCATTTTAGATTAGAACCGATTCAGGTTGCAAAAATGCAAGTTGAACTATAACTTAAGAATACAGTTTTTTGTCAAAAAATCTAAAAATAACTAGTACATTGTATCTTTATACTGCCAGACGCTTAGGTCGAAAAGGGTAATCATTTCTACACCACGTCCCCCACTCCACAACTGGAATTTGATTAATCTTAATCTGTCCTTACCGGAAAGAAAAAAAGTGAACGTGTTCAAGCCAGATATCTGAATTAAGAAAACTTTACTGTTTCCCATTTCAAACACTGTTTAATCCAATAAAGTATTAAAGATCAATCCCCCAAGGATAAAAAATAACGACCCTTACTGTGTGTTTGTTTGACACTGCATTTTTATGGTGCACAAAGTGATTCTGACTTTCTAGTCTGTGGATCAAATCCCATGGTGAGACCACTTAAATGAAACCTTTATCAGCAGTTCTTTCACATGGTACTATTTATTTAGTATGTAGCTCTAACTTTTGAGTCTGTGGGTGAAATCCCATGGTGTTACCATTCAAATGAAACCTCTTCATCAGCACTTTCACATGGTACTACTTATTTAGTTTGCAGTTCTAACTTTTGAGTCTGTGGGTGAAATCCTATGGTGTTACCATTCAAATGCAACCTCTTCAGCAGTACTTTCACATGGTTCTATTTATAACGCGGTGCAAGTTGGATCCAACGTTTTGGTCTGGATGAAAGCCTGCAGTGTGACCATTAAAATAAAAGCTATTTTTTGCTGTATAATGTCATTCTAACTTTTAAGTCTACTGACAGAATGAACGCATCTGCTAAGTGCAAACTACTTAGGGGAATTTTTAAGTGGTCTAGCCTAAATTTCACAGGCCAAAATCCATTTTGCCCTGGATATTCCAAGTCATAGACTGTTGATAATAGTTTAAGTACGTTAAGCCAGACATTCTAAACGAGATCGGACCATCAGTTTAAGATTTCCTTTGATCACAATTTTTTTTAAGGCTTTTTACATGGGATGCCAAAAATTGACTCTATGGTCTGTGCCTTCCTGCTTTAACAGGTTCTTGAGGGTTTACAAAAGCCAAGGGCAAGGAAATTTACGGAAATGCTTTCAGTAAAACACTTTCAAAGTTGTTTGGCACGATGCTTAAGAACGTAACGAAGAGAAACGATTATACTATAGAAGCAAGGGAAGCCGCAAATTCCTGGAATGTTTTGATCAAGTAGCATGTAATGACCGAGAAGGAATGTCAATTATCCTACAATAAAACATATTTTTAACAATTGGATTGACTCGTTAAGAGATTGGCTTACTGAGCTAAGCTTTGGTCCAAATGAGTAAAAAAAATTGTTGTGATCCAAAAATACAGTTAAGATGCAGGCAAACCAATAAAGTACGATTTTGCTTTGTTTTTAATCTGTGATGAAATAACCCTTAGCACTTCCTGTCATGAATAGGGTGGAGTGATATGCATTTAGCTCCCTACAAAGTGATTTGTAAGGTGTAGCTCATTAATTTGCCTAAGTTAGTGGTTTTAGCTTATAGAAGCACCAGAGCAGTAAACAGTTGTCTCTCGCTTTCAATTTCTCTCAAGTCGCTCAAAATGTATCCACATTCGCACAAGATAATACGAAAGAAGGTGAAGGTCACTTTTTCCTTAAAATTTATAAAATTTGGATCTATCTTTTGAGTCTGTGGACGAAGTTCCACGTGTTGTTCAATAAAACTTGCTTTACTTGTTTTATAGTATTCTAAAAAGTAGTATAGTATTTACAAGAAGTCATAACTTTGGATTTAAGCGGTTACAAAGACTTTATAGAAAGGATGCATGAAGAGGACGGGAAGAAACAACTCCTAAATTGTTATGCGTCGGTTGTTACACAGTTACGGAAGCCCATTCGCTTATGGGCATTGTTTAGATAATCCCGCGATATTGCGCTAATTACAGAGTTAAGAAAACGTTTTATTTGTATCATAGTTAGACGCTCAATATTAAAATGACACGTAACTAGAACATTCCGCGGGGGTGTTCGGTCGATCACCGAACGATGTTTTTTTCTTTCGGCATCAGTAAAAATTGTATTACTCAAATGCGACCGGGCCTGCTCTTCACCATGGCTAAAATTAGTGTAAGAATATAAGACGATTATCAAACGATAAACACATCGTTCATAATATCCTGTTAATACAAACGTGATGGCTTATCTGGTTATCTATAGTACAAGGGGAAAGTACGCGAGCTTCTAGTGCCGGGCCGTCACCTTAGCCATGTAGAGCCATGCAAATCTTGAGCTACCCTGCTACACGCATGTTCTTACGAACTGAAAATACAATTCGTCCGTGCCAGAAAAAAACACCTGACAATTTGAAAACTGGATACACTATAAGAGCGGGAAATATTTAGCTCTTGCGTGGTTGTAATTCTAATCTTACACGTTAAGCTGCCTATAAAAACAAGCATCTTAACCTTGGCGTGTGCTATTCCAATTCACGAGGAACCCAGGTGAAAAAAGAAAAAGCAGATATTTCATTGATAATAAAGAGGTGTTTTTAAACTTAAATACCTCCTAACATTCTTCCAAATAATATTTTTCTAAAACTTCTACGACTTTTTTACAACAATTCGTGCCACATCAAGTATTACGTGCAAAGACTTTAGCGAGAGGAAAGATTATATACCCTTCTCTGCTTTAAAGCTGACCTATTTTAAAGCTTTATAGTCTTCTCCCTTGGCGTGATTTTGTCATTTTAAGCACAGCTATTATGCGATAAGGAGCTAAAAAAACGTGCGGTGAACGTGACAGCTTATAGTTGTTTTCCTTTATACATCTGATAATATCATTTTCTACCTATCTGCTTTCAATCTTAAACTCTTGGCGTTTGTTTCCTTTTAAATTCACGAGACAGAGCAATACACCTAGAAAATGCTTGAACAAGTAGAAGGTAGAAAAGACTACCATGAAAACTGCCGCCAAAAATCAGACACGAGTCTTGTACGAGACCAAAGCACGAGTCATTAGGAAGTGAAGGAGAACCAATCATGACTGTTTAGCTAACCTTATCATAAAAAACTTAACGTTCAAAGGGGTGTGATATTTTGCACTCCACGTGCAATGACCTTAAAGGAGAAAGTACAGCCCTAGGAAAGAACATTGATATCAACATGATCAGCGATGCGATCTATTTTAAAGTTTGAGTTTAAGCTCACTAGAGGTCGAAAAAGCTTACTTTAGAGTCACTGACGTATCAGGCTTCTTGAGTTCTCAATACGTTGCGTAAATTGGGCGCAAGAAATACTCAAAGAGGAAATATTAAATAGTAGCTATTCTTGCTTATGTACGTATGTGAGGTAAAAACAAAATAAACAAAGCAAGAAAACCTATGGGCACACCCTAAGAAAAGTAAGCCGATTTACAATCAAGGGAAGATATCTGAAAGATCACAGGCCCACCACCCTGCTAGATGTTTCGACGACTTTCAGCACAAAACTAGTTACTTTTGGACCAATAAACTAGCTCTCGTGTAATCGATTCCATATCGTAAGAGAACCTAATCTACAAATGTTTGCCTTACGACATGATCCGTTGTCATATTATCCGCTTTTTAAGCCATTCCACTTTTCTTCTGTGGATTGTCAATAGACTGTCAAAAAGGAAGCAAAATTCAAACACTTACGTGCAAGTACATTGCACTCGTATGGGAAGCTGTTAACTCGCGTGTCTCCCCGCGTGGCGCGTTCGTGAGCGCAATACTCGCGCGTTCCACGATAAACGTGTGCTTTGATGCTTCATGTGATATGAAAACGCCACAACCGCAAGTCGACTACCATTTAGTGATTTAATTACAAGCTCCTTATCGATGAACCGCTAGAGGACAGAAATAGGATAGCTATGGCTAATGCAGGCTAAATCCCACCCTTATAAGACTGAAAGAAGTATCATCGGAAGGCGTAGATCGTTACAAAGTTAATCGTGTGATAAGGAAAATATTTACTTTTGTTTAGCTATGAACAAACCAACGCAAAGCTGGTTTGAAAGTCACAAAGAAGACTTCAAAAGACACCCGCAGTCATTAACTCATATTGGCTTTTCTAATTTAGAGGGTTGGTTATTTCATGCAAGGTTTGTCAAGCATTGTTGTTGAAGCCCTAGCTCTTAAGACACCACTGACCCGTAAACGCTCGCTTGATGTCGGGCTATTATCATGTAAGCTTTATCTCGCTTCCCGCCGACACTCAACAACAGAGGAAGAACGTCAAGTGTTATCAAAAATAGTGCCCCATATCAGAGCCCTTATGAATACAGTACCTCCACAGCTCAATGCTGTTTCGTATTCTTTCAATTTGAATGAACAACGGATCCAAACACCAAGAATGATCTTACATAGCATACGAAACAGTAAATAATCCCTTGCTGTCTTGAATAGTTAGTGTAAGATTTTAGTGACCACTTAATCGTCCGACACAACACAACCCGTCTTCTACAGTATTTGCTTTAGAAAGGGACGGAGTTTTCAGAAATGACACCATACCTTCTTGTGATGAGTTCACACTTGGGAATCTTGAAAGCTGCCAAAGAAACAAAAGGAAGATGCCATTAATCCAAGCGTTAGACAACGTGGCGGGTACACTCAATGCATGCCCAGCCATTAAGTTATTAATAGTTTCTTGTTTATAATGAGTTCACAAAAAGTCTTTGTGGTTAGTGTAATTAGGCCACTGTGGGAACAAGCGATACTGGAAGGAAAACGTTTATCAAGAAATCTAGAAAACTCTAGAAGAAAGTAAGATAAACTTGAGAAAAATTACTCCAGTACTTTAAGGTGCCATAAATACTTCGACTCCAAAACAAATACAACTCAGTAACATATGCGTCGATAAAACAAGCCCCAGTTTTTTTAATTTCAAATTACAGGTCTACGATGCTGTATGAGCCAGTTCTCAATTGCTAAGGTTCAGGATAAAAATCAACGGAATGGCAAAATGAGTAAAATGAAAACTGTTTTGTCACAGTGTACAAATCGTTCTACCATCAACTTGTCATGTAAAATGCATGAAGCGTGACCATGAATATGAAATGCACTGTAAGTTTCCCAAGTCGCTTGGTTTGCAGTAATTTTGAGGCTACAATTTTCAATTTTGGGAAAAGAGCGTTCTAATGGCAGGTAACGAGATGTAAAAGGAAGGAAACGCGAAAATAAAAACCACCTAAACTAATTAACAAGTAAGTTACAATGGCTCGGTGTTTACCATTTGACGCCCTCGGTAATTGCCGTTCTTAAAAACAATTAAATCTCCCCTAGATAACACAGCGGGAAGCAAATACGATGACACTTCATTCCCGGTAATAGCAAAGTCAGAATCGCAAATTCCAGCAATTAGAATTCTGAAAAACAAATGTTGCCACTCGATAGTACAGCTGAAGAGATTTCATTTGAATGGTAACACCATAGGATTTCATCCACAGACTCAAACGTCAGAGCAACTTACTAAATAAATAGTATCATGTGAAAGTACTACTGAAGAGGTTTCATTTGAATGGTAACACAATAGCATTTCATCCTAAGACTCAAACGTTAGAAGTAATTATTAAATGAATATTGCTTTGTGAGAGCACCGCTGAAGAGGTTTCATTTGAATGGCCACATCACAGGATTTCAACGCCAGACTCAAAAGTTACAATACATAACACGACTGCATAATCGACTAGAGACCTGCAATTTGTAGCTCCCCTAACAGAAATAGAAAAACGAATACTCTTAACTTAGGTTGCGCCACAGGAAGCGCTAACCACAACGCAAACAGGTTTATTGTTCCATTAACTCAAGCCAACTTAATTAACAAAAGAAGTGTTTTAATTTGAGTTAACTAAGTGCGCCCCTAGCAAAATTTTAAGTGTGCAAAACAGATTCGTTAGAGAAAAACAGGGAACGCGATTATATTGCAGTCGGACTTTAAAAACGCAGCAGGGCGTCAGAACGTGATAACAAATTGCACTCCTGCATCGCTAGACCCCAGCTTGGTTTACAAGAAATGCTGCTGTTATTTGGCATTTCACCCTTAAGGAAAACGCAGCAAAACACCTTGTTTTGCCCGTCAGCGCCCGGCTCCCGCTAAGAAAGTTTTCTAGCTTCATGTTAACTCCTTCGCTCTAAGCAAAAATTTATGAACAAATCCCAATTTTCACTTCGTTAATTACTGAAAAACAAATGCATTCACGTGAGAGCACTGCTTCAGAGGTTTCATTTGAATGGTCACACCATAGATTTCGTCCACAGACTCGAACGTGAGCAACACCTTAAACAGCATAATAAAAAGAACAATAGGAAAGTAATACTCAGTAGGTTTTATTTGAACTTCTTCGCATGTCTTCACTGTTGACTCGAGCCTGAATGAGAAACCAACGAAGAGCACACTGCTGTTATTTTGTTACCGTAGCCTGAAGGTATACGGTGAAAAAATATCCGTGAACTATCACCCGCCGCTCATAACAGTTAACAGCTTTCTGTTTATCACGAGAGGAGAGCAATAAACGGCACAACGGGACACTGAGATTGGCAGGCGTTCACAAAATGGTCACGCTTTTATAGAATAATGAAAATGAAAAAAGCACAATAGAATCACAGGAAGGCAATGGTTTCTTATTGAGATGAAAAGTCGAGGGTAACACACGCAGCGTAAAAAAACAGCACCACAGGGAAGTGCTGCTGACACACTTTATTTGAATAGCCAAACTACGATTTTTTGACACAGATAAAACGTCACAACCACTACTTATTACTAGGTAATAAACAGCGCCGCGGGGAGGTGCTACTTCATTACCGTCATTTTAATTATCATTAACAGAAATTATTTCTGAATTTAACAGAGTAAAGTTTTATCAATTAAAGGTAAGAAAACTTCAAAGTCGATATTGAAACATGTCACGCAAACTACCCCACACTTTTCCCAGTTTTTTTCTATGTTAATGTGAAAAAGGTGAAAATGCTAACATACCAACTCTATAAATGAAGGGAATGGAAGATGCGACTTTCTTAGAGGAAGAAACATTTATAGGTTGCAGTAGTAGGGAACATCTACACAAGGGTGCCTATAAGAAAGGTGTCTTAAAACTCTTAACACTTTTATTCCCAGAGTTAATGATAGTCTTGTACGGTGGTTCAACTTTTAAGTCTGTGGACGCAAACCTACGGTGTGACCATTCAATTGAAACCTCTTCAGCAGTACTTTCACATAATGCTATTTGTATGTCAGTATTCTACTTTTGGAATTTTTGACTATTGACTTTGGTCACTTAAGATGGGTTTAATTCTATAGCAAGATACAAGGAAGAGTGTTCACGTATTAGCACGTATCAGCTTGTCTACACAGCGGGAGGTTCCGTCCCTAAGAACTTCATTTCGTATTCCAAACACGAGCAGAAAACAATAGTACACATCTCAGAGGAACAAGTCAACTGCGGAGACATGTGTTTCACGCTTTTGTGCCTGTGGAGTAAGTCTTTTAGTATGACCAGCAATACTTTCCCAGGCTTTCGTGACAGACAGAGAATGAGAGTTGTGAAAGAGGACAGAAAAATTGGAACTCCATGTACAACACCGCAACAACAACCATGTTTTGTAATATTGAACGGTTTTGCATGCTCACTTCTGCGTAGCAGGAGATTCCGTCCCTGAGCGCCTCATTCCATATTCCACGCACGAGCAAAGAACAACACAATACTTCCAAAACAACAACGGCACGCGTGGGTTTCGACAGCTAACAGAAGCACGTAGGTTGGGGCAACCTTAACAGTTAACATTCCATATAGCAACTATTTGAAGACGAGTTTGAAGCCTCTGTACCTCTCTACATTCGCGCCAAGAGAATGATCAAAATTCTAAGTAAAGTAAAATTTACCAGTCATAATAAACCGCTAGTTACTACGTCAGAAAGATAATAATGAAGGGGAAATTAAACGCAACAGGCGCAAAAGCGTTGGAAAAGTACCCAAAGAACAAACCCAAACAGTAAAGGAGAGAACCAACAACAAACTCAACCCACACGTGGCGTCGACGCCGGGATTTGAACCCAGGCCACAGATTGGGAGACGAGCGCTCTAGCAAACGCCCCGCCCTAAAACAAATAATTAACCCTTTAAGTCCCAATATCCACATACAAATTCTCCAAACTGATCTCCATACATTTCCTTGAAGAATTAGTTGAGAGAATTTGGTAAAAGATCAAATATTTTTCTCTTTGTGATCATTTTGTTAATTCTCATAGACTTTGCTAATGACAATCTATGAATATCTTTAGGAGAAAATTGATTTTGAGCACTATTGGGACTTAAAGGGTTAACAGATGAGGATCTAGGGCTACCACTCCGGGTAAAACTGGAATTTGACGGATAATGTGGTTTTTCGGAGAAGTGGAAACCGGAGTGTCCGAAGTAAAACTCCTCAGATCAAGGAAGAAAATCAGCTGCAAACTCGAACCACACGTCACGTTGCCCCCGAGATTCGAACCCGGGTAGGAGGAGTGTGCTCTCTCCAATGCCCCGCCCTTTCTCACTCATGGCACAATTGGTACTTACTCGGTTGGATGTCCCACAGTTACTCGGTACTCCTCTCCGCCAATCTGCACCAAAGTTTCTTTTTTCTTTGAGCCCCGTCTTCGGAACCGTCGTTTTTTATCTTTCGGGTCGCTTGAAGCAGAGCTAGCACGGGATCTGGGTCTCTCGTGTCGATGCCGATGCTTGTCTTTATGATGGCGGTGATGGTGATCGGAAGGGCTACAATAGGAAAATAATGATAGGATACAATGGAACCTCTACCCAGGGGACACTCTCGGGACCGAGGAAAGTGTCCCTTGAATAGAGGCGTACCCTGAATAGAAGTTGGGCTGGGGTTTGTTGAGAATTAACCAACAAAGACAACACAAAAACGGTCATCAGACCCTGAGATTGGGGGAGTGGGGGACGGGGGTCCGTTCCTCGAAAGTCCCGGTAACTTTACGGACCCGAAATCAAATATTCAAATCGAAATATGAAGAATAAGAGCGTGGGTCCTGGCTAGCAAACTACTCCATTTTGTTTCATTAACTGACAGTTTTATCGTGTTAGATGCAAAACTATTGAAACCTCAATCTTAAATGTAAACAGAGACAGCTTACCGGGCCCGTTAATTATCGGGACTTTCGAGAAACGGGCCCCGGGTCTCATAAAAAAAACAAATCGGCCCTACGGGTCTCAGTTTAGTCTAAAAATAAGGGGGTGAGTCGCTCACTGACCCTTGTATGTTTATAATATATAAGATAAATTTTTTTTTTCCTTAATCGCCTCTTAGTGGTTGCATTTTTTAATGTCTTTTTACAGGCGTTGTCATCTGTGCCTTTCACATAACACTTCTTTGTCAAAAACAACTGCTCTATTTTCCGTCTTTTTCCAGTTTGAAGTCATTGCCCCTATTATATTACTTTAGTCAATTTTTATTTACTGTTGGACTGTCGTTAGAAGTAAAATGCGTGTAAAAATATATGCCTTTAATATTGTCTAACTGCGTGAGGTCAAGAACCCCCGAGCCCCTTACCTGGATCCGTCACTGCAACAGACGATGGTTTCCCTTAATCAACGGAAAAACTCTACGGCAAACACCTCGATCTCCCAAAACAAAAACAAAGAAAACAAACCATACCTAACTGGTGTATTTTCACCATCTTCATCGTCTAGCACGATAGGAGGAGGGACGGGATTCTTGGGTTTCTTCAGCGCTGACTTCAAAGGTTTCTTCAAGGTGCTTTCCGCAGACGGAGCGGTGTCTGAAGTTGCGGCGGAACCGGACACACCCTTATCTTGTATGATCTCCGGTACAGCTTTGAATGAGGCACGTTCCTTTTTAGTTATCACTGTTGGAATATCTTCATCTCCGGTATCGGAGGACGAATCTCCCTCGGCCTCTTTCGAAGGTTCTTCTTCTGGAGTGGTTTCTGTGAAATAGAATAGGAACATCGATAATTCCACCGACTCTATCTTGAGTCATGTTTGTAGTGTTTCGTAAGGCGGTTGTTACTTAGGTATGTGAACGAAATTTGTTAAGTGTAAACCGTTCCAGTGCTATCAAACAGAAAAAAAGGAAAAAAAAAACGTACCCATTGGTGTACTGTGCATAGGTCCGTCTGAAGCGTAAAACGGAGCTGTAAATACAAATAACATTACTTCATGTTAGCATAAAAACCTACTGACTAAAAAAAGAGTCCCTTCCCATTTTAGCTCATGTCTAAAGAAGTTTTTACTCTTGCTATTTGTAGCTGACGCAGACAACTCCCTGAAACAATCAGAATTCTATGATCAAGTCACGTACGTTTTCGGTTTAACTTTAGCCTGTTCCAGGCGTTCAGATAGTGGGGAGCGGTGCGAAGAAAAAAGGAGCGCGAAAAAATAAAAGCGAGGGAGGCGGGGGAAGGTGAGTTCCCGCACCTCTCTCCCCAGTCCCCCTCTACTTTTCATCGCTATCTTTACTTCGCACCGCTCTCCACTATCTGAACGCTTGGAACAGGCTAGTTTAACTTCTGATTCGCTTTAGAGGGCACGAAATTTTGCAGCCAATCACAAATCACAGCAGTGTCAAAACAAGACAACTCTGAAGTAACGATTACCACAGCTGAAGTAATCTCTAAGTTTTGACCGTCTTTACAAAGGCCGAAGTTCAAAAACTTTGTCCATGTGCTCCCTACTTTGCTTCAATAGGATGCCAGTCATCATTGTCAGATTTATAGGGCCATAAGGGAGAGTAAAGTTGAATTGTAATTACGCACCCTTTTGAAATTAAAGTGTTATTATTATTTACGTAAGGGTTTGCTACTAAAGAAGTGTAGCGAAAAATGTGAATAGCCTAACCTTTTCTGTTTTTCCTCTTTTTCGGTGTCTTGTCTTTTGGCCAGCCATTTTTACTTGGGACTATAGATACGAACAACAACAGAACGTTAATATCTTACTGAAGGCTGATGCATCAGGAAACTTCCTAGGGACACGAATCAACAGTATGCGGTAGAAACAATGCTGAAAAAGTACTAGAAACCATTACTCCTTGAAAACGGAGTGAAAGGCCTGCTGCTAATGTGGTCTGCATGTACGATTACGCTGAAGTAGTGAAGCTAGGAACGTGTGGGGTGTAAGATCTCATCATTTATGCCACGTTGAATATATAGAGCTAAGAACGTACCATTTTCATCCTCGGAATCAGATGAATCGGACGCGATACCACGTGAAGACGGCCGTTCCTCTTCCTCTTCTGACGAAGATTCTGGTTGAGTCGTGCTCGCCTCTGTAACACAACAAGCAAACAAAAAAATCAAAAATCAAAAACTATTTTGAAACATCAATTCTCGACTATTTTTAAAACTAGCCTAAGAAAACAGCCGACATGTATTTCCTCGCGAAATGAATTCTGAGGAACGAGCGTGGAAATTTTGATTGGTAGTGGCGCCAGGGAAATTTGCTTCAGCCAATCAGAAGCACTACCCAGATCTAGAAAGTGACACGTCATCAGTATGGAATTTCTGCACTCGTTTCTCAGGCATCATTTCGCGGGAAACCAGTGGTAGCGTCGCCAAACGTCGGCTGTTTTCTCAGGTTAATTCAAAACTTTTCTCGTAACTTAAGAATATTTGTAGCCTTAATCTGTACGCATCTGTTACAGTAATGATCGTCTTCAGAAAAATGCTCTTAAGATCTGTTGATTTTACAAAAGTGGCGAAAACAGTGGCTGTATTACCTGACTTATCCGGTTGTTCCCAAATTTTTCTTGCCAATTCTAAAAAACAATCAAATACAATTACGGACGGGTTGACTCAAAATTCAAATTAAAGCAGTGATGGAGATTACGGTTCCATCGGTCAATAAATTAAACATAAACGCTAGCTTACACATACAAAGGAAAAAAATTCTTACCCAGTTCTGGATTATCTGGGTATTTACTCTTTTTTACAACTTCACCATCTAAAAATAAAAACAGTGATACCAGCGTTATGAAACTACGGGGACTATAAGGGGAATGGGTACAAGCTTTCTGCGCAAAGACTTCTGGAATCGTTTGGGTGGGCAAGCATTACCTCTGATTGGTTAACGGTTGTCTTGGATACCATCGACCAATCATAACAAACGCTTGTCCACCGAAATGATCCCAGAGATCACTTCTCCCACAGCTTGTAACCGTCCTCCCTAGAGTTGCTGAAGTAAGGAATGCTCAAATTCCTTAGTGGGAAATTTGTGCAAAGGCGAAACAAATGATGGGGTATTGAGGGAGTGGGAGGAAAACTAAATTAGGTTGATATCTAAGGAGAAATGCAAAATTAACTGTAGGAATCAGTCTACAGGAGGCGGCTGCGAGAAAATTTACATTTCGGTGAGTGATTTCAATGTTATTAGGGAGCTTATACAACGAAGACGATTACGATAGCATTGAAAACGTCGCTAAAAGAAAGAGGTTTGCATCGTTTGAAACTTCTTCGCGTCTATTTGGGCCTGCTCAACTTGTCAATTGTACGCGATTTTTCCTGGAGTTAAATTCTTAAGGACTTCATCTAGGTTCAAAAAGACAAAAGAAAATTATTCGTCGTATTTTCAACTCCGCCATAAAACGTAACATTAGGAGGTGCGACGTCGTAGCAGTCCAGTGGACTTCAAAGAAATGTACCAAAAAGCGTGTTGTCCTTGTAGTCGTGGTGGTTTCTTAAGCTCCCTAAAGTCGGAGACGGACGAATCTACCTGGGACGCTGGTATCTTCATCTCCCAAAGTATCTGTTCCGTCTTCAGTCGTATAACGACTTGTGATGCTACTGCGGAATCCGCTACTCGACGGCTCCGTGGTAGATGTGCTGGTGGCGTTGCCCTCGTCGTCAAAATCGTACGGCGTCCGAAGTGGCGCCATTTCTCCAGGATGGTACGAGCGTTTCTACCAAAAGAAAGACGAACCAGTGAACTTTTAAGATAAAGAACGACATTAAAAGCTACCCAGCCTCCTTTACTTAAACAAGATGATCTGTTCATCTTAGGGCAGATTTTAAATTTTAGAAAATTTCATGAGCACGCACGCTTACATAGCCACGGTCTCTGGGAATGGCTACAACTGAATTTCGCGCCACTTTTTAACTAAATCCGGCACAAGAAAAGCAACACCGAAAGTTCCACTGTCTCGTCACCCTTCGTGCCTGTTACATGCTTTGCGACGAGCTCTGATTGGTTAACTGGATTGTCAGGGCCTGATGTGATTGGTCAGAATGATTCCTTTGGTTTTGATTTGACGAAACAAGAAGACACGCGAGTAAAACCAGTCTTTCCAAGCGGCTAAGACCAGCAGGGGCTGTTGAAAACGGAATAGTTATCACAAAACGCTTTTGACTTACAAAGTGTTGCGTCGGTTTCTGCAATCCGTATGTCTTGTCACCAGTCTTCCATCGCATGTACACGTTCTTGAATTCTTTTCTTACCTAAATGATTATACCAGACGGACAAAACTCAACACATTTCGTTAATTTAAAACAATAAAAATAATTCAATAACGGTGATCGCCCATAGAAATGAGGTAAATTACTTACCGTCTTATCCAGCAAAAGATAAAATAAGAATATAAACAATCCCTGCGAAAGGATAAACAAAAACATTTTACAAGATAGTTGTAGCATCGCATTTAAAACACTGAATTGATCGTTCCATAGTAAACAAAATAACACAGTAAATCTATAGTTAGGTAAATGACTTTGTACCATTCAAATAAAGGCTACTTAGCAGTATTTTCCTGTGGAAAGGTTTATTATGCTTTCAACAGTGGTTCTAACTTTTGAGTCTGTGGATGAAATCCTAAAGTGTGACCATTCAAATGAAAGCTACTGAGCAGTTCTTTCCTAGTGAAGAGTTCATTATGCTGTAAAAAGGAGTTCTAAGTTTTGAGTCTGTGATCAAAAACTTACAGTGTGACCTTTGAAATGGAATTTTCAAGCTGAGTACGGTAGAGTGATGCTATATTTCTTTTCAGCATTTTACAAGAAGAAATTTAGAAGTTTTCTGGCATTTGTCTTGCACCCCCATGGAAGTGAAAGGGGAAGAGAGGTAAACAGGTAGCCCGCTTACCTGGGAAAAGGTGAAGCCTGCAAAGATGTAATGGAACATGGCCAGTTCTTGGTTAACCAACAACAGCCCCAACGCAAAAGAAACACCAATAAGCGGAAGAAGCCCGGCGGTCGCACGCAAACCAGCGCTAAAGGAATAACAAGTATTAATATTAAATGGTCAACAGAAACGTGTGGAAAACTTAACGCTTTCCATCAATGAGTTTACTTACTTAAGGTTGGGGTGCTCGTTGTCGTGGTGATGGTGGTGACGGCGGCGTCTTTTCCTGGACTGCTTTTGGAGTGAGATACACAGAGCCATGATGAACACAAGCGTGTTAAGCTGCAACAATAAAGTACACGGCTGTCAAATGGCCTGTTAAACCGTGCGACCCCCAAGATCTGATAAGAAATTCTCCTTTCTGGTTGCTATACAGTTTATTGTACGTTAGTTAAGAGAATTTGCGGTTGTATCGAAGCAGGATCCTCTGGCTTTTACATTTACCTATTGTTAATTTATTGTACATTATAAGGATAATTTACATGTCCATTACTTATGGGGTTTAAAAGGTTAAGAGAAACAATTTTGATGCCAACTTACTGCAACGACGATGATGATCGGAATTGTGAACGTCCAGATAAGTGTTCCATCAGTTGACATCCAGCAGCTGAAACACATAACCACACAGGTTAAATTTAGACATCTTGTGGGATTAACGATAGGCCCCCGCTCTCCGAACTGCGTTTCGCGAATTGTTCTCAAAATTGTTTAACATCAACATCAAGCAGGAGACAAAATATCTGATAAAGGCTAATGATTAAAAAACTAACGATAATTTTGGAATTTATAAGCAATGCAAGCTCCCCAGCACAGGATCAAGTAAAGACTGTTTTGCGCGTGAAATAACATTCACAAAAAAATAACAAAATAACAGAACGAGAAGGTATAACCCTTGTTTAAACTTACAATTTCTCATTGCCATATCCTTCGCTCGCTAGACCGGCAGAAATTCCAATAACGATTGCCGGACATCCTGGAACATAAAAATAACCAGCGTTTAGAATTCGTGTTCTGTTTGAACATTTCCACAACATTTCCACCACCACCACATCACCGCCACGTATTAAGCATAAGGAAACTGGCGTACCTCACCTGCAAAAGTATTACTCTCATTCTGACTTACCTCCTATACTCCAAGTCAACAGGTATAACCTTACTCAACACAGTTTAACTGATGTCACTTACCCCACCCCATGAAGTAATAGAACGACATTTTGCCAGTGTCTATATTCCGCTTCTCTCTGAGTCTGCGATACATGTGCAGTCCTTCCACAAACATCCACGAAAACGAGGCACAGAAGAAATAGTGAAGACATATGGCGACCAGCTTACAGATTCTCTGCGACAGACAAAATGCACAAAAAGTTTATTGTTTTGACCACAATTCATTCTGACGAGATCTCGTGGTACCTTTTTCTTTTGTGGCTGATTCACAAACTATTTCGAGTGTCAAGTATGTCGTTGACAACAAAATTTGGGTGTGAAAGGAACTCAATGACAGATGCCAGACCAGAATGTCCAGGCCGACGTGGGATATCTGACATACATTTATTCACAGCCATTAACCCTTCAACATCAGGAACTGCAGCGTGCAAAAGTCCTGTCAAAGAAGATTCATCTGAATGGTAACACCACATGGGTTTGTCCACAGATTTAAAAGTTACAGCGACAAATAATTTCACTGTAATATGGTCTAGCGTATAAGCATAAGCATATTAAGCACAACAACATGTGTACGCAAGTGAAAACTGGGTCGACATAAGCATAAGCACAAGAAGAACGAACTTGTCCGTTTTTCTTGTGCTTATGCCTATGTCGTAACTTTGACTAGTGAAAACGGGGTCGACATAAGCACAAGCATAAGGACAAGGCCGTGGACCAATCATAGGTCACTTTGACCCAGGCCACATGCGAACGTATCAAAAGCAATATGACGAACGAAGTGTCCGCCATCTTGTTTATCATCGGGTTGAGGAGAGCTGGTATCGAGAATTGAGTCAAATATGCCATTCTGGGTGTGCGTATGTCCGTATGCTTACGCTTATGCGCTAGTGAAACCCAGGCTTAACAGTGAAATGGTTTAGGCACGCAACGAGAGAGCATCGAGAAAATATTCGTTTTCCTTTAAGGTTTTTGGCTTCTAACAATAAAATAAATAAAAATACCTGATCTGCAGTTCTGTTAATTCCTACGAGGAAGGTTAGCTCAGCAATGAAAACAGCGACGATCAAGTTCTTGTGAATTGTGACGGAGTTGCTCTTTAGTTTCCTGTAAAGTAACAATCGCGATGAGTCAGCTATGTTAGTTCTCCGAAGTTACAATTATCAATTTAATTTACACAAGCCGGCTTCCTGATAAGGTCTTTTACTCCACGTAGTTATCTGGTGTCCGGTCGTTTCGCTACAAAGTCGTTTGGCTGCATAATGAAGTCGATTCGCGGCGAAGTTATAAACTCGTTTTCGCTGCATCACGAAGTTGAAAACTGCTCCAAAGTTTGCTGGTGTTCATTTAATTTCGATGATTAACTCAGTGAAATGGTAATTAACTCGTTAGTATTATCCGTTTGTAGTTAATTTAAGTGTCTTTTAAACGGTTTCATGTACAAAAAGACAATTTCAGCGCCACCCGGACATGATACAGCGAATCGACTTCATTTTGCAGTGAAACGACTTTGTAGCGAAACCAGCGGATTCAAAACGACTTCAGAGTGCACAGGCACATTTAAAGTTGCACAAGCGCTTTTCATAGCCCTCTACTATTGAACTTGCGTAACTACAGCTCAAACTTTCTGTTGTCCAGGGCGGTGGCTCTACGAAACTTACCTTATTAGAATGAAGAGAATAAAAGCGACGAGTAACAGGAACAGTGACACAGAGATCCCAACGTAAGTCACCAACTGCATGGCAAAGGCCGCCTCTTCGGGATACTGTAATAAAATGAAGCATTTTAACATCACAGGCACGACATGAAGGTTTCTTTATTAAGTGAACTGTTCCCAGCATATCCCGCGCTATTAGTAACTTGTATATGGTCACAGGACAACCAGCAGAACTGTTTCGCGCCAAAAGTCCACAAGCACAATGTTGTCTACTATTGAACGTGGATAGAACGTAAAGTGATAGGGGCATAACGTTACCAGCGCGTCTTTCAACCCAGAATAGTAAGACATCTGACTTCGGAGAGTTAAAAAGAAGCTTTAATCAGTCATTACCAACTACTGCGGTCTTACCTGGAGGTTCAAATCCGATAGCACTGCAAAAGCTGTCATGTGTTTACATGCGCACACCGTATGGCTGATGTTGGACGACTTCAACTCACAGCCATCACGTGACCATCCGCCTCCCCTCGTATTCCTGTAACAAACAATATAAGACAAAGTCAGTGGACTACGCATGCGCGCCCCATCTTCTACAAGAACATAGTGAGTCAAAATGTTGACATGCGTTGGCAGCTGTTTCAACCCTGTTGGACTTCATCATCTCAGCGTAGCTAACACCCATGAACCCAGGATCAGCAGACCTGTACCGTTCTAAATCTCTTATTGGCCCCCTTTAATCTGCACTTCCATTGTTCTCAGGGATAGGGGCATTGTTATGTGACAATCCCTATTGTTTTCCCCGCTAATCACAAACAATCTTTCAAACAGGTGCGGGATCGCCCCCCGTGATCCCATAAAAATATATTTACTTCGTCAATGTGAAACCACCCAGTTTCACTACAAACGTCAAGACATGCCGCGCAACACCACACGATATAGGGCTCTAACTTTTAAGTCTATTGACAATATATGGGGCGATCTCACTTTCGTAAAATAGTAACTGTGTTTGGTTTGGTATATTTATACTTACGGTACTGAATAGTTCCAATGAACGCAAATATACGACGAACGATTGACCTAGAATGAAGAAGAGTCGGTAAGCTTGGAGGATTGGTTTATCGCTAACAGTGTGTCATGTCGCAACCTTAATAGTTTATGAAAACACTGCATTGGACAGTGCTATTTATCCTGCTCCGGGAGTTCACGTAAGCTAGGAGGGTGGGAGGATAGGGGGGAGAGAAAGCCCCGACTCCACTATCTGTACGCATGGAACAGGCTAAGTGCTATTATATAGAGCTATCAGCTTCGCGATATTTAAAAGATAAGAGCTTCCTTACGGCTATGAAATTGCTTAAACAACTGCCTTATGCAACGGCAATTTACCCTAACAACATCAATTTTCTCCTAACAAAGTTCTTTGAGTTTTTATCAAATTCTCTCAACTACATTCTACAAGGAAATGTATGTAGATCAGTCGGGAGAATTTGTATGTAGATATTGATGCTTACGGGGTTAAGTTCCACGACACAGTCATCTCTCTCGCAACGGACACCTAGAGTTAAACTCCCCCAATCGTCCTTCTTTTTCCTTCACTGCCTATTAGACGAACAACTGCACACCTCACTTAACCGTACACTGTGCCAGTTGCAATGGTGTCCGTCCAAAAGACACATCTCTTTAGCACTGAAAACAAAAATTTAATCGGCAGAGCCACAATACGTACCAGACGGTTAGCGAAGAAGATTTGAACTGGGTCGTTGAGAGACATACTCTCCATTTCCGGAAGATTAACAGTTATCACATCAGAGGTGACTTCTACATTGTACTTTGTGTCCCTGAGAAGATACCAATGCGACAATAGATTAGCAAACGGCTTTTCACAATTTCAGGATCGTTTAGCCCCTTATAGACATAAGTAAGGTAGTTCAACTACCATCTGCATGTCTGCTGACAGTCAGTCTGTTGTTCTATCTGTCTGTTTGTGGACTCCTTGCCTCTCACGCCCGCAAACTACTCCACTAAAAACGCCCGGGCGGAAGGCTGGTGGACTCCAGCCTCTCTCCAATTTCTCACCTCAGAAACTATGAGGGGAATGGGTACAAGCGTTCGGCGCAACGATTCCTGGGATCGTTTGGGTGGACAAGCATTACTTATGATTGGTTAATGGTTGCCTTGGATACCACTGACAAGTTATAGCTAACGCTTGGCCACCCAAACTATCCCAGAAATCACTGCACACAAATTTTGTACCCATTCTATCTAAAGTTTCTGAAGTGGGGAAAAACTCGCGGCTTGCTTCTCTTCACTCTCGCAAATCGCACCATGTTGAATCTCACTCTTGAAAATCCAAATAAAGAGGTTCCTCATAGGCTGACTTGCTACGTTTTACAACAAGCTGAGTAACTACTCGTTCGCTACAGTTTCGAGGCCATTTTGTCTAAACGTTCAGGGGAAAAGCGGGTACCTGAGTACAAATTAAGGGGAAATATCAGTTACTCACCTTATTTTAGCGTCGAATGACTTGGGAAGTAAGTCTCCGATGTTTCGTATTATCATAAAACCAATTCCTAAATCGTTGTCTATTCCTGGGTAAAAAGAAATATATCATATTACCTCTTCCCTAAAAACATCTGTGAAACTCGCCATACGAAACGACTGGGTGAAAAGAAAGTTATCATATTACTTCTACCCCTCACAACTTCCCTGATACCAGCCATATTAAACTCCTGGTTGAGAACGAAGACATATTACTTCTATCACTCTTAACTGCTTTGAAGCCCTGCATACCAAGCCTAGCCCTAAGATTCATAATCTGTTCTTCGCTTACTTCAAAGAATCCCTTACCCTTGTTACATTTTTTGTGAATTGTTTCTCAAGATTACTCCTGAGGATAATAATGAGATATTTAGATTCGAATATAACAATGCAATGAACAAGATCTCCTGAGTTTCAGTTTGATTAACGGTTAAAGAGATCTTTAGGATCGATAACTCTGTCTCACCTTTCATACCTTTGAAGAACGTCTTGGGGATGTCGACCCTGCTGGAGATATTTCGCCAGATTTTGTACTGTCCATCGCTATAAAGGTCAGTTTTTGATGGGTATGAAAATCCTTCAAAACCATTTACAAACACTGGATGCAGTTCCATAACTAGAAAACAAATAACAGGACAGGCTATTTTTAATTGATTTTCTCAACAGGGGAGAGAGAGCCCGAAAAAAAGGGAGCGAAAAGTTGCTCTCTTTCGTTTCCTCTTCTCGTTTCTAGCAGGCCATACAAACGAGAAATGGGCTAAGGATAAGAATTAAGTCTTACACTTCCGTGCAATGTGAAACGTTTCACACTGGGGCTTGAGGATGTAACGATCAGCAACGAAAGTCCACAGAATTTAAAAAAAATCTAACAAAATACTTTTCAAAATGCTCAGAATCGTTTCAGAATCATTTCCCAGCTCTCCTCAGAGTTTTCTTGAGCCTGAATCAGAATTTACTTCAGATAAATAATTCTTCATTTTGTTCTGCTTTTCCATGAACAAGTTTGAATAGCAACTCAATAGAACGCTTTATTTATCAACATGTTCTTTACCAATGTTTGGAGTGAGTATCGTGTAGGGAAGGATAACTTTGTCTGTATCGCGTCTGGCTCGATGTGATTTTCTCTTGAGGTAAGGAAGGCTACTTGCGAGGTTACCACTGAAGTTTTCCATCTGCTGAAGAAGAGCAGCCGTCCCTGCAGAATGCTGAGGGAAAAAAAAATTGGAAACATACTGTTAAGTTAAAAAAACAAAACCTCTACGCTCGTTCAATTCCGCGGTCACTTAAATAAACAAGAGCAATGCCTACTAAAAACAACTGAAAGATCTTTCTAGCTAACAGTGTTATTTGCTGACATGAAAATAATAATGCGTATTTAGGGTCTGGTCGTTTATTACTTGTGAGGGGGGAGGGGGGGATTTATCGGGGGGATCACTTTCAAAATATTTATTGGTTTTGGGGGTCATTTTCAGATAAGGGATCATTACCGGGGGGGAGGTCAATGCAAGAAGTACAAAGCAGTAACGAACGTCAATTGGAATTGAATTAAATGGTGAACTTTGGCACGATTTGTAGCTGGAAAATTCGTAGTCTTCACATCAATCGGGTGGGGGGCAATTTCACAACCTGTAAAATTTACGGGAGGATCAATTCTAAAAAAAAGCTTGGACGAAGTTGGGGGGGGGTCCGTTTGAAAATCTTCTAACCTTTCCCAAAATGGCCGCAACCACCCCCCCCCCCCTCTCACAGGTAATAAACGACGTGCTTTACATAAACTGCAACATACTTTCCTTCACCCTTCCTATTTTTGAAAACCAAATCCTCCCTGGCCTTACTGGAAAACAGTTCTACAAAAGAATGGTTTTTCCTGAAATCCATTTACCTGTTGCACATAATCCCACACATCCTTGTTATCAGAACTGAAAAGCATACTGGTAGACTGAAGCAGGACCTGTGAATACAAATCAAATACGGAGTTATCATTGACAGATTAAAAGGGGGAGAGAGGGTGCGGTCCCCCTTTGGAACAGCCTAGTACCAATACTGAGGTGCCTAAGTCTTTAAGCCCCAATATCCAAATACAAATTCTCAACACTGATCTCCATACATTTCCTTAATAAATTAGTTGGGAGAATTTGTTTGAAGATCAAAGCGTTTTCCATGAAGTGATTACTTTATATATTCTCACAACATTTGTCTTGATTATAAATTGATATCGTTAGGAGAAAATTGATTTTCGTCACTCTCGGAAATTAATGGTTGAAGCAACTGATGACAATGATTTGGTAAAACGCCTACACCTCAAATTGTCAGATTCTCCCTACCTGCATGATAAGAAACGACTAGAGAACTGTAAAGAGAATAAGCAGGTTGATAAAAATGATTGCCGTGTACCTTAGCAAACTCATTTGTCCTTGCGGATACAAGCGTGCTGGAATTCTGCTGACTCTCATAATCAAACAGGGTTGTTATAATCTTGAGGGCGATTTCAACGTCTTTGGCATATAACCGCGGTGACAGTGTTATTGCGAGTTCTATTCTGTTGGCTACGCCAAGGGCAAAATCTGTATCCCAATTCACAAGGCCAGATGTCAAGTTTGCCAACTAAAGAGAAAGAGAAAAACATTGTGTAAACTCAATTGAGCAAGGTTAATTTAGAAGACAATAGGACTAGGAAAAGGTTTTACTGACGCGCGAAAAGAAACGCATCGTGAAAAAGTAGCCTCTACTCGCAGGGCTTCTTCGGGGAATTAAAACATTCATGAGGGGAAAGGAGTTCAATTTGCTTATGGATTAAAGCGAATCGGTTCAATCTGCCACTTAAATAACGAGATAAAAACTGGGGCGAGCTAACTTTCGCTAAGATTACTGGGATTGTTACTAGGGACAGGGAAAAAAATTAGCCAATAGCTGACGGGCGCGTTCCCAGAAACGACGGCGGGCCGCATTTCGGCCCCAGTTCTCCTTCTCTAACTTAAGTGGCAAATTTCAAAAGAAGAATCACTAAAGGGGCTATAGGTTACTTTCGAGACTCGATTTACAGCATTTTAACGATGAGAAAATGTCTTAGCACAGTAATTCATTTCGTTCACCTGCTTCTGTAACGCCAAGAATGAGTTGGAAACACAGTCTAATAAGCTTGGTTTCTGCCATCCGTCATCCTTATCACAAAAGCGAGAAGCTTTGCCTAAAAAAAACATTCATATCTTAGTCAGAAGCATGCAGAATAAATCAGTTATACAAAACATAATAATTTAATCTTTTCCAAGCTTCACAGCTTCACTAAAAGTAGAGGTGGCACTTTAAGAGCTCAGCTCTGTTAACAGCTGCCAAAAATCACGTTGCCCCGTATACGTCCCTTTCCCGACCACACCAAAGGGATCGCCCCATTCCCCCACCCCCTTCCCCCATACGCCCTGCTGTATCAGACGGTTTTACACAACAACCACGCGACAAGTTCGTTCAAACTGAGGCAATTTTGCCAGTTCAGGCCACTTGTGTCACCTGTTGATTGATTAAATATCCAAAGAAGGCAGTCCGCACATTTTCACAGCATAGCGTTTCAATTCTAAGTATATTCTGAGTACCTTTTCTAAACGAAAAAAAATAACATAATTACCTGTAGATCCAAACGGACAGTTTTCTTCAGATAATTTACCAAAATCAGCTTTCCGCCACCATATGTCCTCAGCAAACGCTCTTGGGCAGGAAGTGTTTATAACTAAAACATAACATGGACTGTCTTAAGAAATGAGCCTTCTAACTCCAGGGGATTCAGTCTACTTTCAGGGGATTTGCAATACGTACTAAAAAGACAGAACTTGGGGGATTCATAACAATGTAATTCCACGAGATGTTACGGTTTCGGCGTCTTAAAAAGGATATCTGCAATTTTCAAGTTCGAGGGGTGATCCTCGTTATCTTAACTCCTTCCATTTCGGTGTTGTTCCATTGAATCAAAAGCATTTCGAGGCACTTGTTCGTTTTGCTGCAAAACACTGTCTCACGTTATCGTTTTTTTAATTTGTTTTTTTTAATTTACTTTCGCTTTAAAAGGCTCAAAGAGCCTCTCTCAGAGCCCTAAGCGCACTTACCCACACATCCTCTTGCCCTGATGATTTCACCTTGTCTATCTTGACAAGTATCACATCGCCGTCCGACCACATCTTTAGCTCCACCTTTACCCTTTTGACAAGGACACTGTCCATTCTTTACTGCACAGACCTCTCCTGTGCTACCAATATCTTCACAGTCACACTTATAACATTCATCGCTGTAAACAGGCGTCTTCTTCTCGCTCAATGAATAGATGTAGCTTAAAAACTTGCGATAGTGTTTTGGCTAAAAAAAAAAACACGTTGGTGGAAGTCAGTATTCAATGAAGACAGCATTGTAAAATTGTACTGTCAGACTACGGTTGCGCGCGGCGCGACATTGGGTTGGTGTTGTGTCGAAATGCATTGTGGGGCTGTTTTGGGACGATATTTCTTCTTTTATTAGAGACCCTTCGATTTTAAACCGAGGACGACTACGAGAATTAGATTTTCTTAATACTAGGTAGGGCGCGCGCGTGAACCAGCGACATTTTGGCGGGAAAAAGTAATAGCCGTCGTCATTCTACTACGCGGTTTTACGGAGAATGTCGTGGTGACTGAGCGCAAACAAGTTAACAAAAGTTAGAAGCTTTAACATTTTGCGATCGGGGGAGAGCTTAACCTCTTTAAATGAAAATAACCGAGGTTTATAGGGTGGCTATTCTCCGTCCTCGACAAAGATCTCAACTGGCTATTTTCAGGTATGACTGAAGTTTTGCATCCTCAGGATCAGTGGAACTGTTTGTGAAAGAAAAGTGTCCGTGTTGCGAAGGTTTTCCCGAAGAAGTGGTTCAACTGTATACAGCTATTTCCAGAAAGGTTGTCGGAGAAAAATGTGCACGCGACAATCCCGAAAGGTAATATGGGATATGATCAATACACTGTTCCTGACACTGTAGCTGTCGAACTTAGTTTTGTTGCTTTCCTTTAGCACTTTCAAACATAAGTCCATGGCCTCTCGTGCCATTTTTCCAAATTTCTTTGAAGAACAGTGAACTCTAAACCACCCACAATACCTTTCGGGATTGTCGCGTGCACTTTTTCCGATAACCTTTCTCGAAACAGCTGTATAATATATTTTTAGCGGTTTCTGCATATAAGTACATACAATGCGCGCAAGAGAAAGTTGGAATTATTATTTCGGCGTCACACAGCGTCGGAGCTTACGGTACTTACCTTGCAGTAACATTCTCCAGTTGTCTTGTTACATACTGGGCTAAGGTTCATTCCAACATCACACATACATGGTCCACAGATTCCAATATTCGGGTCCCCAAACAATCCATCTTGACACGGAGTCTCTTTTAGAACCTCACAATATTCACCTAAAAAAAATATTCAGAGCAGTTTTGATTTAGTGACAGTGATGTTTAAATACTTCAGAGTAACAGGCCATTTCAGTGTTCCAACAACAGCACATTAGGGACCTTACGATCCGACGACATTTTTCTCTCTCCCCGCCGCGTCTCGCCTTTCTCGCGTGGGGTGATTTAACGCGCGCTCGCGTTTCGCTCGCTCTACTATCCCTGACGAAAGTCGTAGTCTACTCTACGTCTGGCAGGATTTGTTACCGCGCGTCAAAAACCCAGGCGGGAAAAACCACGGTAACGGCTTACGCACCTGTGTACTGTCTGGGGCAAAGACACTTAAATCCTCTTCCTGAACCAATCCTTATGCACTGCCCATGGCGACATGGCGTCAGAGAACATACATCCACACAGTGCCTGCCAACATACCCTGACGGACACACACACTCGTATGAATCGAATGTATCCTTGCACGTGCTGTAGGAAGGACACGGATTTGAAGAGCAGTGGGTTGGCATTTGGCTTTCACAGCCAGAAGCTATATTGTGGCCCTGGCCTTGATTGATGTTGATCTCTGTCGTCCCTACAGAAACCCCTGAGGAGATAAGAACAGCAGTAGTCAGAATCCATTCAAGCAGTTAGCCTAGGACTAGAGTTAAAGGACTCACTCATGTCATGCTACTTGCTATCTTTTTAAAAAAGCAATGACGTTTTTGCATCAATTGAATTCCAAAACTAGTGGTCCAGTTATTTAAGGATATATTTTGGCAATGAAATTGTTTCCCGTCGCCTGTTGCAAAGGATGGCAAGAAGGAACATGGATGAAACATGAAAGGTTGGGCCAACTAAAGAAGTCGATTCGGTGCAAAGTTGCAGTGCCGTTTTGCTAACTTAACCCGGTATTGCCCGCTTGTAGTTCAATCTATACTAAATTGTTGTAAACTGTTTAATAAAAAAAGTTGGTTCTAGCGAATTGACTTTATGATGCCGCGAAACGACTCCATTATGCAGCGAAACGACTCAATTATACAGCGAAACGACTCCATTATATAGCGAAACGACTCCATTATACAGCGAAACGACTCCATTATATAGCGAAACGACTTCATTATACAGCGAAACGACCGTAATTCTTTGTCTTTCTATCCTCCAAACACAGACCTTGCATACAGCCTCTAAATCCACCATAAACTGCGGATTTGGTAGAATTCTTCCTCGCTCCAATGAAAAACTGTTCAACCTCCCCTAGGTCTGCACCATACGAAGTTTGTGCCGAAACTTGATAGATGTAATCAACGGTAATGAGAAGTGAATTGTACGTCCATAGGATTTCTACATGATGCCATTTGGTATCGTTGACCGCTACGTGGGGAACCTGAAGAACTAAAAGCTCGTTGTAGTTGTAAGACAGTTTTCCATTCACCACCTACATCAGAGAGAGAAAATAGAATGACATAATGAGCCACGAGGTAGGGTTTTTCAATCCTGTAATCCCGAGGGTTGGTTTTGGCATCGCATCTCCCGTGCAAACTTCCAATCCCGAATCTCGCCCCGATTTTGCTTTAGAATCCCGAATCCCGAGCCCGAAGTAAGAGAAATCCCGGTGCTAATTGAGGACACTATTTTTACGTCTCCAGCTGGAAACGGGGGGCCGCCATTTTACGACGTGGTCATCCGAGCCAGCTGAAGGTCTACCTGCTTGCAGTGTAAACGGAATACCCTCATTTCTCAGATATTTGAGACCCTGAGGGTGCGTTCACACTTGGTGCCCGGGGTCAGTGCCCGAGTACGATACTCGCTGGGCACTAATGTAAACACACCTTTTTTTCGAGTACCCACTCTAGAATTCGGGCACGGTTCCGGTACATATCATCGCATATGTAAAGCGAACGCACTATCCGAGCCCACAGTAATATGACGCAAATGCTGTAGAATTACGGCATACCGCACATTTCGGCGAAGCTAATGATTTAAATCAAAATGTCCGACAAGTTTTTTTCCTGCTTCCTTTTTTCGGCCTAATTCGCTACTCACCTCAAGTAAGGATGAAACAGAAGATTTAAAAGAAGTTTCCACCAAGGTCCCAGAAGGTACTGCCGTTCTAAACCGGAGAGAGAATTTCCACGGTAGATTGACCTTTGAAGTGAAAATCATCCGTATATAGCTCTGACTTAGAAAACGCTGGGTATACTTCACAGCTACGAAAAAAGATAAAATTATTAACCAATTTATTAGAAACATGCACGTATGACAGGAGAACTACTAGGGTTATGTTGAGTATAAATAAAAAATACTTTTTAGGACAGAGAACGATGAGGAAAGAATTGAAAACACACCCTTCACTCTTAACCTTTCTAGACTTATCTCCATACATTTCCTTTGCCCGGCATTTTGGTTTACCTTACATCGTAACAAATACTAGCCTGCGTAGCGGGCGCTTGTTCTTTTCTAGGGCGAAGGGAGAAATTTCGAGGACGCACGCGCGCACGAGGGGAGGAAGGAGAGAAGGCCTCTTCTCCCCTCCTCGTGTTACCCTCGTGCGATCTATAATCACATAGACCATAATGCACCTTGTTTACCCCCCAAAATATTGCATAACCATTGCTTTCAATTCTTCTGGGTATCACAGAGAAATAGAAGACAATGGTTGTGCAAAATTCGGGCGGGGGAGAGGGGGGTAAACAGGGTACATTATGGTCTATGTGAAACGAGTGAATAGCCAAAAAACTAAAGAAATACCTGTTTGACAAGAGCGACCGCCATAGCCAGACGGACAATCACACCGATGTGATTTCAAAATGCTGGAGCAGTTTCCTCGCTGACACGGTCTATTTGTGCAGTAATCTCTTTGCATCCCAGGGCATCCTGCTGTGGTTCCATTAACATACATTGGGCGACTTAGGTCGAGGAATACGTGATCAATGGCGACATTTGCGATGCAGCCAGTGAAATGTTTGTATGGGACAGGAAAGTTTGTTGGTAGTGGAAGAGAACCACCGAGCAATAATGGGCCAGTAAGATCCAACGACCTTCAAACAACGATCGTCAAAAATAAGGCTCACAAGTTATAAAACCTTGAAACGACGCGTTAACAAATTAAATGTAATATATCCCCCATTATTATTCTCCAAGGCTATGAAAGTTGTAAACTATGTACGTGAACATCAAAAGTTAGTGATTACTTAGTCATCAACCTCGTTCCCAGAGTACTCTCCTACCCGCCCACTCGCCACTCGCTCCGTAGGGGGGGGGGGGTAGGAGAGAATCCTGGGAATGAGGTTACTTAGTCATCTTTTCCCGGAAGTAATGCCAACCTAGAGATGATTCCGTAACCGACATCTAGCACTGCAGTACTTTGTAAAATTGTATTTAGTTTACGAGATATTTTAAGTTTTTTAAAACTGACCCATACGTTTCGCCAACAGAACGCCGTAATAAGCTGCTTATTTAAGCCGTTTTCTTGTCACCATTTAGACAAAAGAACGAGACTATCCAAAACTTTGTTGAAACTTCAAAATTATACCATTTGTGTGGACACACATTATTTGTGATTGGTTAATGGTTGCCTTGGATACCATCGTTTCTACATACTTGTAGTTATCTGCCTCAACTTTGGGATCCACTCTCTGCGCAGCCGCACAAGAAAACGATCCTACTCTTGTACCAAACTTCACAGCTACGGCAAGTTTACAGTCATCCACAATAATAATTCCAGTCTGGAGAAAACAAAATCATCTTAGTTAGTTTTATGAAAAAATGGGCGCATTTAGGCGGATCGGCCGAGAGGACCGCCGCCACCCTTTCTTCGGCGAAATTTTGTACTTCTTTTTTAAAAGAATTCTCAGTTGTATAAATAATAGTTTCTATATAACTAGCAGGTGTCCCGGCCGCATCTTTCTGAATTTTGTGGATAGCCCATGTTTATTCTTTGAATAATGACGATTCATGCCGTCCAAGGAACCAACCACCAGGGGAGAGGAGGAGGGGGGGAAGCGCTACTCTAGAAATGTTAGGGTGAAGTTGTTTGCACAGCTGGGGGGGCTGGAAATTCAAGTCCATATTCACCTGCAATTCTAGACTATGCATCAATAATTCCTGCCCTATTACGCTATTCCACTAACTGTGAACCAGAAACTCCCGTTTCTTCATACCATGGATCAATTTTGTACAAGCCAAACATCTCTAGTTTTTACAAAAGACGTAAGGTTGATTTTACAGTCGGGAATATATAGTTTTTTGTTACCAACATTTCGGTAGGCAGGGCCTTCCTTCTTCAGGCTCTTACAGCTTCTTTTGTTCAATATTTCCACTTATAGCTGATAAGATCCTTTATTAGGATCTGATCCTTTTTTGTAAGTTGGTCCTTGCTTCCAAAATTGAACTAGTTTTAACACCCCATCCCAGAATAAACTAATTAAAAACCCCACCTTTTACGATCACAATGACACATACAGCATAAGTGCCCACATAATTATGGTAGTGTCCTTACCAACCCAGCCCTAACATAGGGAAACCAGCCAGCGCTCGAAGCACACGTACAAGACCATCATATAATGCAGCTCACCATGACTCCCTGTGTAATTTAGTTGTTAGGGTACCCCACCGGTATTGTAGGTCCCACGGGTCAGGGGCAACCAATGTCAATTTTCAGAAAATATCTGTTCGGAAGAAGATTTAAGATCTAGAATTTTCGGAACATTTGTTGTAAAATTTCTTGCTTCCTTGCCTCTCCTAGGATTTTCGAACATCTAAAAAATGGTATAATTGCCCATTTTAAACAGATTTTTACACTAAAAGGGTCACCTAGAATTTTCGGGAGCCTTTATACTAGCTGAAATTTTCCAAAAGGTAAGTTTTGATCCCTGTACTTTTCGGATCACTGGACGTTCGGCTAGGAAATTCGAACAGATGAAAAATTTTTAGGGGATAAAAATATGCTTATATCTACCTTTTAAATACTAAAATACGTTCAACAATGCTATGTTTAAGTGGTTTTGAAAGTATATTCTCGATGGGTGCCCCTGATGGGTTCAAACACCATCCGGCCATTGTCTCAGCGAAAACATCTTCCCCATTAACTCCCCAACCTTATTATAATTTCAACGTCTAACATCCATTGAATCGCATACAGAGCAGTAATTATTCCGTTTACTTTGATGACTTTCAAGGTTGATT
Source organism: Porites lobata (assembly GCA_942486035.1). Taxonomy (NCBI): domain Eukaryota; kingdom Metazoa; phylum Cnidaria; class Anthozoa; order Scleractinia; family Poritidae; genus Porites; species Porites lobata. The sequence goes on from CALNXK010000067.1 coordinate 1,766,171, forward strand.
ATGCATGCAGTGATGTTTAAGAGAGAAATAAGATGCTGTTGGGTCATAGAGCTTAAAGGATTACAGGTCATTCAAAAGGAATTCTGCAAAATTGCATTGATATCTTATCAAGCCAACATCTAAGCCCACTTTTTAATAATCCTAAACAAACCACTCTAATAATATTATAAACGAGACCACATAGCTATTACCACCATCTGTTTGCTTTTACTAATATTTTGCTTTAAGCTAATGGCCCCTTAAGAAATCATGTCAATAGCCAAAGAATGCATAGACTCAAGAAACTGTTTAGATTCAGGGGCAGTTAAGAGATAATCTGTACACACAGCCATGCAAAATAACCATGCTTTAAAACAAGAATAACATAACATGTTCAAATGAAAACAAACACTGCCTCACGCATGATAACCTCTGAACTGGCCATATGTGCATAGATAATATTATTTTATCACAAAACCAATGGAGATAAGCCTTACTGCTACTGGCTAATGTTTGTAAAGAATTTCCGCAGTACTTGAGTTAAGCAACAGTGGCTAACAACCACAAGTTAAAATATTTTATTTCAACCAATTAATAAAATAAACAATATGCATAAATAATTGTAGGCATGCACTTTTGGAAAATATCAGATGGAAAGGTCTAGACATGCAAATAATACTTAAGAAAAAAGTGTCCTTAACTACTACTGATGCTAAGAATAATTTGTCACTTAAGAGAAGCCATGTTCAACAATTACTGAAAACAATTTGAGTACAAAAATTATCAGTGAGATATGAAACGCTAGTACCTATTCTCTTGCAATATGTACAATGTACATGCATGCGCAATAAAATGTATGATCACATTACAATAATATCCTATTTTAAAAATCCATGTCAATTATTTAATTTAATTTTATTTGGTTTTTGGAAAAACAACAAATAAATGAATCAGACATATGGGAGACTGTAACATTTTTCTGCCCTACCTAAAATGAAAGGCTTCGCTGGGTTAAACACCACAAAGATAACAGTATCACATAACTGGTCACCTGAACAAAATGGGATATAATACGGTGACTAAGTAAAAGTTTTGAAACAGCCAACTTGATCGAAATGTGCTGCATTTGTAGAACTCAGTCTTAATTCAATCAAATTTCCTTAAATACTGGCACCAAAGTGGCTTTCCCAAGTGTCCCCTTAAAACAGAATTTCTGGTGTCTTTGGGTTGTAGAGGGCTGTCTATACAAAAATGTGTAAAACCATGTTATTTTAAAACTAAAAGCAATAAAAACTTCCATACCCTGTTCAGAAAAGATACTTCAACCTTATGCCACTTGCCATCTGCCACCCCACTATTGATATTTGACGTGACGGCGATAGTTTGAGAGAAGACAGAAAACCTCAATTGCACTTGTCCTTTGATCACCAGCACAGCAATGAAGTCATGTTTGCCATCATAGCGACCATTATATAGAAGTAAACCACTGTGTTCCGTAGTGGTAAACTCCAGTTTGATGTGTAGAAGCCATCTTTGTTTTAAAGCTGGGGAGAAACATTTGATCAACCATGTCAGGAACACTGACGGAATTTATTTCCAAAGAAATTTGTCTTACACTGTATTGACATGCCAAAGCACATTCATGGTATTGCTGATTTTTGTGTTCTGTTATGGTCAAATTCATAATTTTTCTTTGAAAACTCAGCACCTCTGCACTGCACTATTATATGGGAGCCCCCCCCCCTCTTCTCCCTGGTAACAACACATACAGTGTAACATGAAAATGATTTTCTATTTGAGGGAAACAAATCGCAACAAAGGGTTAATATTATCCAAAATATGAAGATACTTGCCTGGAAATGCAACATAAGTTCCCTTCTTGAAACTACGTGTAGTCAACTCACAAAATTTTCCATCTTGTGGATACTCCTTGCGACAAACACATGAAAAACCGCCAGATGAACTATCCTTGCAATTGCCACCATTCCTACATGGGTTTAACTTAAGATTATTCTCAAAAGTTTTTGAGTCACTGGGACATTTACTTTTTGAAATCTGAATTTCACAGTTTCTGCCAGTTCTTCCAGGATTACAAATACATGAGTAGTTTCCTTCCACACTCACACATTTCCCCTGGTCTTGACAAGGATTTGAGTAGCAAAGATTTAAAACCTTATCACAGTCTCGACTACGGTAGTATGGAGCACAGGCACATCTGTATTTTTCTTGCACACCAACTGTTCGAAAAACCACTGTTGTTGAACTGTAAGTGTTGGATTCACCAGTGTAGTTTGTGTATGCCATACAAGCTACCCTGGATGTCACCAATGCACCATTACAGACCTCTTTCACACAAAGATTATCTTCAAAGGGTAGTAGCTTGAGCTTTGCTTCCTCTGAAATCTGCATCATGTTGATAAAGATTAAATCCCTTACATACCCAGGGTCGTAAAAGCTAACTCGGTTGCGGATGCTGTCAAGTTTATAAACAGCAAACCAGACCTTCAGTTGTGAAATATCATCTTCCCTTGGTCTTTTCGCTTTTAACAATTTGGAAGTGATGTGAAAAAACTTAAGCTGGTCAGGGTCACAGGAAATAACATTAGCTATTGCTTTTACCAGTCGCACATAAGAAGAATGAAAAAATTCCTGAATAGTTTCGCCATAAATGTCAAGCGTCAAGCTTTTCTTTAACATCTCTGGTATAACAGATGTCACAATGACTTGCCCACTTGCTGTCGCAGTGTTGGATCCAGAATCAGAAACCTTCACTTTTAGTTTAACAACATTGATGGTTTTTCCAGTGTTCAGTGAGGTAGGACTAACACGTAGCTCTCCAGTTGATCTGTTGAGGGCCACCCAGGCACCTTGTTCAATATGTGTACTTTCGTAAGTGAGATGGTCAGAGACATCAGGATCGTAGGCTGGTATTTTGAAGTAGGGTTGTTTCGGGAACTTGTCTCCGATAATGTTAATAACCATAACGAAATTCTGAAGTACTGGAGGGTTATCATTGACGTCAACCAATGTAACATTCACTATTGTTTCCACAAAGTATGGCGATGATGTGGCACGAACTTTAAGGATGTACTCAGATTTTTTTTCATAGTCCAATTTAGTTTTGGTCTGAATCATTCCATTCCTTTGAATGATAAATGTCAGAGGGTCATTGCCAGAGATAATGCTGTACACAATGGGATATCCTTCTGTTTGAGAAACATCATCTTGCGACACAGCTTCGACTTTAACCACATCAGAACGTTCCTTGATGTCCTCTCTTTTGAACACAATGTAAGGGTCTTTTGTAAATTTTGGGGGGCTGTCGCGCACATCTTTCAATGTGATTTTAACTTTCACTGACGAGCTCAACGAAGGGCGTCCCTTATCAGCAGCAACTACAGTCAGTTGATACACGGGGATGGTTTCCCGATCAAGCCTTAGTAAAGTTCTGATGACTCCTTGAGTGCTATCAATCTGAAAAGCACCTCCACCATCACCTAAAAGAGGAGACCGAAAGAGCACTTTTATAAGACGCCAGTTTAAAGAAGGTATAAGTGAATTAAATCTCCACAAATTGCGCTCAAAGTTCATCTCCTTGTACAGTATTAACTGCAACCCACTTCTTATATGGTAAAAGCATTCATACAGGTAATGGGCACACTCCTACCTTCAAAACTTTAAGCAAGGTTGTGTTGTGAGAAAAAGAGGGGGGAGCCCCGTGCTCTGAACCTGTGAAATCCAGGGTTCCCAGCATACGAATTCTTCCTCCTGGAAGCTAAACTTAGGTGCCAGAGGCCACTGGGTGCTGCTACAGAACCCTCTTGCTTTTAGCCCCAATATCCACATACAAATTCTCTACACTGACTAGAGAACAATGCAGTAATGCGATAAGGACTGGACACTAATTTCTATATGCCCAATAGGAGCCTGGTACTAGTTTATCGGACCATGTTGCTCTCTTTCTATGTTAACTCTCATCATTCTTTAGCAAGAATAGCCGTTTGAATTAAACATGCGTGTCTGTGAAATGGATGAATTCCTATTTATGATGAGAACATAAAACAAGCACAACGTGGTCCGATAAACTAGAACCAGGCTCCTATTGGGCATTTAGAACTTAGTGTCCAGTTCTTATCATATAATTGCATTCTCCTCTAGTGACCTCTATACTTTTCCTTAAATAATTAAGTGAGAGAATTTGTTCAAATCAAATCAGATTAAAGTATTTTCCCTTCAGTGGTTGTTTTGTTTATTCACATAACCATTTCTCTTGAATAGGAAAAAATTGGTTTTGAACACTCTTGAAACCAAAAGAGTTAACCCTTTAAGTCCCAATAGTGCTCAAGATCAATTTTCTCCTAACAATATCCATAGACTGTCATAAGCAAAGTCTATGAGAATTAACAAAATGATCACAAAGAGAAAAATATTTGATCTTTTAACAAATTCTCTCGAATAATTCTTGAAGGAAATGTATGGAGACCAGTTTGGAGAATTTGTGTGTGGATATTGGGACTTAAAGGGTTAACAATACCCCATTTGAACATGCATTCCTTGATTACACTGAATTCTACACATACCGTACTCATGCTGTAATGTCTACCTTTCAAGTCTAACTCAGATGTTAAACTAAGCATTACACTTACCATTTCTTGCAAATGAATATATGATAGCTTTATTGGAGCCATCGTCATCATCCACAGCAGAAACCACCAGTACCTTTGTACCTGGTCTGACATCCTCTTTAATTTCTTTTCCGTAGTTTGACTGCAGGAATCGAGGTTCGTTATCATTCACATCTGTCACTGTAATATGCACATTAGCAGTTCCTTTTAATCGTGGATTTCCGTGATCAGTTGCACTTACATCAAATCTGTACTGAGGAGTTGATTCCCGATCCAAGGAGTTTGCAACAGTTATTTCACCAGTGTCAGGATTAATGTTAAAATCTCGCTGAGGTCGTTCGAAAGCATAAGTGATCTTAGCATTCAATCCTTGGTCATCATCTGTTGCTTTTACAAAGAGTACCCTTACACCTTTGGCAGTGGCTTCACTTATCGGTTTCTGGTAAATGCGCTGCTTAAAAATTGGTGGGTGTGTATTTGAGTCTGTTATATTGATGCGCACAATAGCAGAGCTTTCTAAAAGATTATCCCTGGCTTTTACGGTCAGAAGAAAGAATTTTTTCTTGCTGTAGTCCAGGCGACAGATTAATGTTATCACTCCACGACTAGAAATTCGAAAACACCGTGGTTGATGGGGATCAAGTCTGTATGTTGGATCCCGCTGAGTAAGATCTGGGTCAGTTGCAGTCACTTGAAGAATGGTCCTCCCCAATTTGGCATTCTCCTCCACTGATCCTTCATAAACTGGTTGTGAAAACTTAGGGGGATTGTCATTGACATCACCGACAGTAATTGTCACACTTGCTAGGCTACTCTTAGGTGGCGTCCCTCTGTCTTGCGCTTTGATGCGAAACTCATATCGATCTTGCGTTTCTCGATCTAATTTCTTAGTGAGAAACAAATCTCCAGTTTGGCTGTTTATCCCAAATGGTAAATTCATTCCAACCAAACTGTAAACTATCTGCTGATTGATGCCCTGATCATCATCAAAGGCCTGTAGTCTTGTGAAAGTGTGTTGCACATTTTCACGCTCAGAGACAGTTTCTTGAAAATCGGCACTAGGGAATTGTGGAGCATTGTCGTTGACATCGATCAGTTCTATCTCCACCGATGTTTCATTGTATTGTGGGGTTTCTCCCTTATCCTGGGCCATCACAAAAAGTGTATGAACTGGAGTGTACTCATAATCAAGAGACTTGATTACTTTGATCTGTCCATTAAGACGGTTAATGGAAAACAGTCCTTGGTCATTTCCACTAGTGAAGCTATACTCCACCTCTCCATTGCTACCAGTGTCCTTGTCAGTTGCATTTATTGTCAGAACTAGATTACCAGGTTTGATATCTTCCCGTATTTCTTTCCTGTATTCTTTTTTTGAAAACTGGGGTGCACAGTCATTGACATCAGTGACTGTTATCCGCACAGTTGTTTGGTCAGTTTTGGGTGGGGAACCTTGATCGCTGGCCTGGATTGTTAGTGAGTACTGTGGGACAGTTTCACGATCAAGTGGATGATCAACAAAGATAGTCCCACTACTTTCATGAATTTTGAACACTCGATTAACTCCAACCCAGTTAGTGATAGCATAACGGATGTCAGCATTTTTTCCCTCATCTTTGTCTTCAGCTCTTACATCAGTCACAACATAACCAACATTGACATTCTCTGGTATAACCTCACTGTAAGATGGGGATTCAAATTTAGGGGCATTGTCATTAATATCACCCACTACAATTCTTAGATATGCTTTGGCATATAATGACCTGTGCTCTTCATATTCTGCATAAACATCAAAAGAGTGCTCAGACATACTCTCGCGGTCCAACGACTTTACGGTCTTTATGAGTCCGGTATCAGAATTGATAGAGAAGAATGTTTGACTGAGAAGATTTTGATTAGCTTCCATTCTGTAAGTAATTTTCCCAGCATATCCATTGTTCGTATCTTGAGCCTGGATGGTTGTAACAGTTGTTCCAACGCGAGCATCCTCGCTAACCGGAGCTGTTAAATCCGTGTTGGAAAATCGTGGAGGAGAGAACTGGATCGCCCGGCGAAATCGCCGCACTTTGTTGAAAAAATTAGCCTTGCTATCATCAACAAAGAATTCGATTCGCGCAATAATGGTTTGTTTGTTTCTGCCTCCATACTTGCTCGCCGGAAATTCAGATACGATATCGACCTTTAAAACATTTTCTTTAACTTCAAGTAAAGATTTTCGAAGAACTAAATAATCCGATTTGGTGCCAAATCTGAAAAATCTCCTCTCGGGATTATTTCGTAGTTTCAAGGAAGCAGGATCAATAAAAAGTCTTTCACAGTAAGTAAAAATGCGTCCAAGGCTAAACACGCGTGTTCCTACAGGAGATGTAGATTTCACTGTTCTACGAAAGTTTAGAAAACACTTTTCTCCAAAAACAGTGACACTCATGGGTCTTAAAGTCCGTTCGGATGAATTAAATATAGATGTTGATTCTACAAAAACTGTAAACGGATTATGCCGAAGAGTGTTGCAGTCTGGTTTGCGAATCATACGCACTAAACCGCTGCTTGAATCAACAGAGAAAGTCTGAAGCGCGCTCGGTTCATCGTGCTCCGGTGAGAGTAAAACATGATTCGTCCAACCAGGTCTACTTAAATTGGCCAGAACTGTGTTCGGCGTTGTCCATGAATAAATATTAATAACTGTGCCATCCACTTGCAGTAAGAGATAAAAGCTTAGTTGATGAACAACTAAAACAAACCACAGCAAAATGCGGTTGAAACTAGCCATTTGTTAGTGACGGGCGCCGCGGTCTGTTGTCACGTTATGAGCGTCCATCAAAAGCAAAGGCGAAATCGCAAATTATACCGCCAAAGTGGTGTAGCGATGCAACAATTTCCACTTAAAGTTTCCATAAACAAAGCTGTTTTCTGGATCCAGCGCTCATCTTTGGAAAGCACTACAAGAATATCTTTGATCTTTCGGTTAACACTGTCGGCAGGGGACAAAATTCCCTTTGAGTGACAAGATAAGATTTTAGTGTCTAATTGGCTTAAGGCGATCACGTGATTCATTTTATCTCGCCGCGGTAGAAATCGAACCCTGTTTTGCATGACAAACGAAACTATTTGGTTTTTTTAGATCATTCTGCACTAATTTATTTACAAACAAAGCGAAAGATTGTCATAAATATCATGAAAACAATATAAACACGATATTACTTTAACCATGACAGGATGTAATATTTGAGAAAAATTATTGTTTTTTTTTTTAAAAAACGTCTCGCCAGCGCAAACAGTTTCGCAAGGAATTTTACAAATTTCGGGGAGTTGACGTAAGCGAGATTAATAAAAGTATGTCGGAAATAATAATTATATCGCTACCGTCATCATGGAATTTATGGATATTTTTCTGCTCACACTTCCTGCCTTTAAAAACAAAAATATCATGATAAATATGCATTCATGCAAATGGTGTCCCAAAATCAAACATTATTTTATTTATTTATTTTACTTGTATCATATTTTTAAGGCTTGATTAAATTTTAAGGTTATTTTAATTAACGAGCCTTAATAGTATGTTGAAAGACTTGAAAATTAACCAATTAGCGAAAACTCGTGCGTAACAGATGAATTTTATTTATATTTCATAAAAATTTAATTTCAACTTAACCGATTTTTTTCGGTTGTTATTTTTAACTAAAAAAAACTCCGAGAATATATTGATGCTGCGTAAAGGCTCCCTTCGTACTGACTTTCGTAGAAAATCGAGACTAAGAAAATGAAATCATCGAGGTAATGTATCACAAGAATGCTATTTTTGTTTGAAGCGTGGCTTCTGGCATGGGCACTGAAAGAGCAAAAAATTGTGAAGAATGAGTACACAAATATTTTCTTCTGTTTTATTAGTATTTCATGTTATTTTATTCTTATGAGATAAAGAAAATACAGGAGAAAAAAGGAAAAAATGAATTAAAAAGTGAAAGAGTGATGGCGCTGAAAAGCCTGAGGAAATTTTTGCTTATCTGATGATTTACTGTTCGTTCCTTTAGGCTTTTGTCAAGCGAATATTTTGTCTGTGAAGGCCGGAAAACTATTGTGGAGATGGAGTCATTCATATCTCCCAGGGGAGGTACTCCCGGTAAATTCTTGGTGGGGGTGTGCCGCCTAGTTATCCAAATCTTGACCCTACTTTCAGACCGAAAAAAGCCATTGTTTACACCCGTTTTCAGCCGGCCCCTAAAATCCATACCCTTTCCAGACCTGGCCTCCAAGAAATCATAGCTAATCATGTCATCATTACTTAGATTAGGACGCTAACAAAAAAAAGACTTCTGAAGATCCACTTGATTCGCACATTTCCCTTTCTTTCTTGTTCCGTTTTTGCCTGCGTGCAGACGTCTCCTATTTCCTTTGTTGCAACAAAGGAAATAGGAGACGTCTGCGCGCAGGCAAGTTCTGTTTGGAATTGAAACAATAAACAGGGGCACCCAACGAGAATATAGTTCAAAACCATTTAAACATAGCGTTGTTAAACGTATTTTAGCATTTAAACGGTGAATATAGGCATATTTGTATCCTCTAAAAATTTTTCATCTGTTCGGATTGCCTAGCTGAAAGTCTAGGGATCCGAAAATGATAGGGATCAAAACTTACCTTTCCGAAAATTTCAGCCAGAAAAAAGCTCCCGAAAATTCTAGGTGAGCTTTTTAGGGTAAAAATCCGTTAAAAATGGGCAATTATAACATTTTATAGATGTTCGAAAATCCTAGGAGAGGCAGGCAAACAAGAAATTTTACAACAAATGTTCCGAAAATTCTAGATCTCAAATCGTCTTCCGAACAGATATTTTCCGAATATTGACGTTACGTGCCCCAGAATAAATACGTTCATACACTCCCGTAGTTTCCTCGAAAACCCTACCCGATTCTAGACTAAAATGGGCAATGTCTTTACCCGCCAGTTCAGATAAAAATGGCGATAAAATCAGGCACATATACCTATATGAACAAGAAGACGCCTGAAGGCCTTTAAGTGGGAGGTGTTGGTGTAAGTAAGAATTATGTTGAATGGCACTAGAAGTTGAGCAAAGTATCCACAACAAATGTGTGCAGGAGAGACGGAGATGTTCTGTTAAGTACACTAGAAGATGAGTTACACACAAAGGTTCGGCTCCTCAAAACAAAACTTACATCAATATTACCACCATATATGTTGAGAGTAGGAGGTAATTCACTACCATTTGCATTCCGTCTTTTCTAATATCCTCAATAAATGCACTTCCACATTCAACAACAGCATGTAATGTATCAGACCAATAACTACAGCTCGCAAGGCTGTGCGCTAAGGAAAATTATCAGGGAGCCCTGGGGCTCCTAAGCATTTTAGCTGGGGTGCCCAGGCCTAAAAGATGGTCGCCCAAATAAAATTTTCGCGGAGATTTTAGCTGGGGTACCCAGGCCTCCAGGTTGGTAGCCCAAATTAATAAATCAGTGAGCTGTTAGTTGATTATTAAAAATTAAACAAACTATTTTCTAAACAAGTCAAGCAGAACTTTGTGTTTTGATTTTTTATTTTTATCAAAAATCACATCCTTTTACCAGTCCGGATTATCCCGATGTATTATGACATTCATGACGGCCGAAGCTATTGTTCGCTAAGAAAATGGTGGGCCTCTTTTAACATTTCTGATGCGCTTGCGAAATCGCATTGTTTCCAGTCTTCTTTGTTACATATCCAGAGGCGGATCAAGGGGGAGGGTTGGGGGGGTGCAACCTCCCCTTTGGGAAGTTTTCAAACTTGTCTGGCTACCCATGTCTATCCCTTTTTCATGCCAAATATGATATTATAAGTTATAATGTTAGTTCCAGTCAAATCGATCATTACAAGAAGACTGTAGCTAATCCTCTTCTAGACTCCTTTAAATCATCCAAATGCAACTTCGATTTTCTGACGAAGATCGCCACGCCCGCCATCTGCTTTGTGTCGTCCCATCGATTATAGTAAATAAGGCACTGCAGGTGGATGATGAAGTAGAAGGCATGCTGTTCTGCAAGAAAGATATTCCATTTCTCAAATCCATTGGAAATTAGGTACTAAGTAGATGGAAAACATTCTGGCGGTCAACGGGTATAGGGCTTCCAAACAACCTTATATTAGCACCTGGTGTTTGCGATGAAGATGCTTTTCAAAACATCTGTCGCCTTTTGGTCATTGCCTCCACCCTACCCATCACAAACGCAGAAGCTGAGCCGTCCTTTTCACTGATAAAATGAATCAAGACCTGCGCTAGGTCAACAACGCCTCAAGACCGATTTTCAGATCTCACAGTAGATCGACATATACTACTCCGAGAGATTCCAGGAAGACGAGATATCCCTGCAAGTCTTTGTAAAGGCTCATCCAAGAAGGCCCTTTAAGGCTAGTCTGTTTGACGAACAAATGCAACTATCGTTGTTGCACTGTACTCTTAGTCCTTAATAATAGTGTCTCAAATTTAACAAATTTATACCCCTGAAATCAAAATGTCACAAATCTACGTAGTCAAACATTAACCTCAAACCACCCCTCCACCATTCCTCAGCCCGTGCCATTTGCCTTGAACTCTCTTACTTACAATGGCCCTCCTTCAAAAAAAAAGGTTACCTTGTTACCCTGTTACCCCTTCACCCTCTTACCTTGTTACTCTGTCACCTTGTTCCCCTGTTACCTTGTTACCATGTTACCTTGTTACCCATTGTTACCACTTCTTACCGTTGTTACCCCTTGTTACCCCTTGTTACCCCTGTTACCCCTGTTACCCGTTGCTACCCTTGTTACCCTTGTTACCCCTTGATACCCTTGTTACCACTTGTTACCCCTGTTACCCCTTGTTACCCCTGTTACCCCTTGTTACCCCATGTTACCCTTGTAAACCTTGTTACCCTTGTTACCGTTGTTACCCCTTGTTACCCTTGTTACCCTTGTTACCCTTGTTACTCTTGTTACCCCTTGTTACCTCTTGTTACCCTTGTTACCCCTTTTTACCCTTGTTACCCTTGTTACCCCCTTGTTACCCTTGTTACCCCTTGTTACCCTTGTTACCCTTGTTACCCTTGTTACCCCTTGTTACCCTTGTTACCCTTGTTACCCTTGTTACCCTTTGTTACCCCTTGTTACCCTTGTTACCCTTTGTTACCCTTGTTACCCCTTGTTACCCCTTGTTACCCTTGTTACCCCTTGTTACCCTTGTTACCCCTTGTTACCCTTGTTACCCTTGTTACCCTTTGTTACCCTTGTTACCCCTTGTTACCCTTGTTACCCTTGTTACCCTTTGTTACCCTTGTTACCCTTGGTATCCCTGTTACCCTTGTTACCCTTGTTACCCCTTGTTACCCTTGTTACCCCTTGTTACCATTGTTACCCCTGTTACCCTTGTTACCCTTGTTACCCCTTGTTACCCTTGTTACCCATGTTACCCTTGTTACCATTGTTACAGTTTGTTACCCCTTGTTACCCTTGTTACCCTTGTTACCCCTTGTTACCCCTTGTTACCCTTGTTACCCCTTGTTACCCTTGTTACCCCTTGTTACCCTTGTTACCCTTGTTACCCCTTGTTACCCTTGTTACCCTTGTTACCCTTGTTACCCCTTGTTACCCTTGTTACCCTTGTTACCCTTGTTACCCTTGTTATTACCCTTGTTACCCTTGTTACCCTTGTTACCCCTTGTTACCCTTGTTACCCTTGTTACCCTTGTTACCCTTGTTACCCCTTGTTACCCTTGTTACCCTTGTTACCCTTGTTACCCTTGTTACCCCTTGTTACCCTTGTTACCCCTTTTTACCCCTTGTTACCCTTGTTACCCTTGTTACCCCTTGTTACCCTTGTTACCCTTGTTTACCCTTGTTACCCCTTGTTACCCTTGTTACCCTTGTTACCCTTGTTACCCCTTGTTACCCTTGTTACCCTTGTTACCCTTGTTACCCCTTGTTACCCTTGTTACCCTTGTTACCCTTGTTACCCTTGTTACTTTGTTACCCCTTGTTACCCTTGTTACCCTTGTTACCCTTGTTACCCTTGTTACCCTTGTTACCCTTGTTACCCCTGTTACCCTTGTTACCCTTGTTACCCCTTGTTACCCTTGTTACCCTTTGTTACCCTTGTTACCCTGTTACCCTTGTTACCCTTGTTACCCTTGTTACCCTTGTTACCCTTGTTACCCTTGTTACCCTTGTTACCCTTGTTACCCTTGTTACCCTTGTTACCCTTTTTACCCTTGTTACCCTTTTTACCCTTGTTACCCTTGTTACCCTTGTTACCCTTGTTACCCCTTGTTACCCTTTGTTACCCTTGTTACCCTTGTTACCCTTGTTACCCCTTGTTACCCTTGTTACCCTTGTTACCCTTGTTACCCTTGTTACCCTTGTTACCCTTGTTACCCTTGTTACCCTTGTTACCCCTTGTTACCCTTGTTACCCCTTGTTACCCTTGTTACCCTTGTTACCCTTGTTACCCCTTGTTACCCTTGTTACCCTTGTTACCCTTGTTACCCTTGTTACCCCTTGTTACCCTTGTTACCCCTTGTTACCCTTGTTACCCTTGTTACCCTTGTTACCCCTTGTTACCCTTGTTACCCTTGTTACCCTTGTTACCCTTGTTACCCTTGTTGTTACTTTTTGTTACCCTTGTTACCCTTGTTACCCCTTTGTTACCCTTGTTACCCCTTGTTACCCCTTGTTACCCTTGTTACCCCTTGTTACCCTTGTTACCCTTGTTACCCTTGTTACCCTTGTTACCCTTGTTACCCTTGTTACCCCTTGTTACCCTTGTTACCCTTGTTACCCTTGTTACCCCTTGTTACCCCTTGTTACCCTTGTTACCCTTTGTTACCCCTTGTTACCCTTGTTACCCCTTGTTACCCTTGTTACCCCTTGTTACTTGTTACCCTTTGTTACCCTTGTTACCCTTGTTACCCTTGTTACCCTTGTTACCCTTGTTACCCCTTGTTACCCTTTGTTACCCTTGTTACCCTTGTTACCCTTGTTACCCTTGTTACCCTTGTTACCCTTGTTACCCTTGTTACCCTTGTTACCCTTGTTACCCCTTGTTACCCCTTGTTACCCCTTGTTACCCTTGTTACCCTTGTTACCCTTGTTACCCTTGTTTTGTTACCCTTGTTACCCTTGTTACCCCTTGTTACCCTTTTTACCCCTTGTTACCCTTGTTACCCTTGTTACCCCTTGTTACCCTTGTTACCCTTGTTACCCCTTGTTACCCTTGTTTGTTACCCTTGTTACCCTTGTTACCCCTTTGTTACCCTTGTTACCCCTTGTTACCCCTTGTTACCCCTTGTTACCCTTGTTACCCTTGTTACCCCTTGTTACCCCTTGTTACCCTTGTTACCCTTGTTACCCTTGTTACCCCTTGTTACCCTTGTTACCCCTTGTTACCCCTTGTTACCCTTGTTACCCATGTTACCCCTTGTTACCCCTTGTTACCCTTGTTACCCCTTGTTACCCTTGTTACCCCTTGTTACCCTTGTTACCCCTTGTTACCCTTGTTACCCTTGTTACCCCTTGTTACCCCTTGTTACCCCTTGTTACCCTTGTTACCCTTTGTTACCCTTGTTACCCTTGTTACCCCTTGTTACCCCTTGTTACCCCTTGTTACCCTTTGTTACCCTTGTTACCCTTGTTACCCTTGTTACCCCTTGTTACCCTTGTTACCCCTTGTTACCCTTTGTTACCCTTGTTACCCTTGTTACCCTTGTTACCCCTTGTTACCCTTGTTACCCTTTGTTACCCTTGTTACCCTTGTTACCCTTGTTACCCTTGTTACCCTTGTTACCCTTGTTACCCCTTGTTACCCTTGTTACCCTTGTTACCCTTGTTTTGTTACCCCTTGTTACCCTTGTTACCCCTTGTTACCCCTTGTTACCCCTTGTTACCCCTTGTTACCCTTGTTACCCCTTGTTACCCTTGTTACCTTTGTTACCCCTTGTTACCCCTTGTTACCCTTGTTACCCCTTGTTACCCTTTGTTACCCTTGTTACCCCTTACCCTTTACCCCTTGTTGCCCCTTGTTACCCTTGTTACCCTTGTTCCCCTTGTTACCCCTTGTTACCCTTTTTACCCCTTGTTACCTTTTGTTACTCTTGTTACCCCTTGTTACCCCTTGTTACCCTTGTTACCCTTTTTACCCTTGTTACCCCTTGTTACCCTTGTTACCGTTGTTGCCCCTTGTTACCTTTTTTTACCCTTTGTTACCCTTGTTACCCCTTGTTACCCCTTGTTACCCTTGTTACCCTTGTTACCCTTGTTACCCTTGTTACCCCTTGTTACCCCTTGTTACCCTTGTTACCCCTTGTTACCCTTGTTACCCCTTGTTACCCTTGTTACCCTTGTTACCCCTTGTTACCCTTGTTACCCCTTGTTACCCTTGTTACCCCTTGTTACCCTTGTTATTACCCCTTGTTACCCTTGTTACCCTTGTTACCCTTGTTACCCCTTGTTACCCCTTGTTACCCCTTGTTACCCTTGTTACCCTTGTTACCCCTTGTTACCCTTGTTACCCTTGTTACCCCTTGTTACCCTTGTTTCCCCTTGTTACCCCTTGTTACCCTTTGTTACCCCTTGTTACCCTTGTTACCCCTTGTTACCCCTTGTTACCCTTGTTACCCTTGTTACCCCTTGTTACCCTTGTTACCCCTTGTTACCCTTGTTACCCTTTTACCCTTGTTACCCTTGTTACCCTTGTTACCCCTTGTTACCCTTTTGTTACCTTTTGTTACCCTTGTTACCCCTTTTTACCTTTTTTTTACCCTTGCTACTCCTTGTTACGCTTGTTACCCCTTGTTATTCTTGTTACCCTTGCTACCCCTTGTTACCCTTGTTACCCTTGTTACCCCTTGTTACCCTTGTTACCCCTTGTTACCCTTTTTACCCTTGTTACCTTTTTACCCTTGTTACCCTTGTTTACTTTGTACCCTTTTGTTACCCTTGTTACCCCTTGTTACCCTTGTTACCCTTGTTACCCTTGTTACCCCTTGTTACCCTTGTTACCCTTTGTTACCCTTGTTACCCTTGTTACCCTTGTTACCCTTGTTACCCTTTGTTACCCTTGTTACCCCTTGTTACCCCTTGTTACCCCTTGTTACCCTTGTTACCCCTTGTTACCCTTGTTACCCTTGTTACCCCTTGTTACCTTTGTTACCCCTTGTTACCCCTTGTTACCCCTTGTTACCCTTGTTACCCCTTGTTACCCTTGTTACCCTTGTTACCCCTTGTTACCCTTGTTACCCTTGTTACCCCTTGTTACCCTTGTTACCCCTTGTTACCCTTGTTACCCTTTTTACCCCTTGTTACCCTTGTTACCCTTGTTACCCTTGTTTCCCCTTGTTACCCCTTGTTACCCTTGTTACCCCTTGTTACCCTTGTTACCCCTTGTTACCCCTTGTTACCCTTGTTACCCTTGTTACCCTTGTTACCCTTGTTACCCTTGTTACCCTTGTTACCCCTTGTTACCCCTTGTTACCCTTGTTACCCTTGTTACCCCTTGTTACCCTTGTTACACCCTTGTTACCCCTTGTTACCCTTGTTACCCCTTGTTACCCCTTGTTACCCCTTGTTACCCTTGTTACCCTTGGTACCCTTTGTTACCCTTGTTTCCCCTTGTTACCCCTTTTTACCCTTGTTATCCTTTGTTACTCTTTTTATCCCGTGTTACTCCTTGTTACCCTTGTTACCCATTTTTCCCCTTGTTCTTTATTGTTCCTCCTTGTTCCATCTTGTTCCCCTTGTTACCCCTTCTTACCCTTTGTTCCCGCTTGTTACCCCTTGTTACCCCTCTTACCCCTTGTTACCCTTTGTTACTCTTGTTACCCCTTGTTACCCTTGTTACCCCTTGTTTCCCCTTGTTACCCCTTGTTACCCTTGTTACCCCTTGTTACCCTTGTTACCCCTTGTTACCCTTGTTACCCTTGTTACCCCTTGTTACCCTTGTTACCCCTTGTTACCCCTTGTTACCCTTGTTACCCCTTGTTATCCTTGTTACCCCTTGTTACCCCTTGTTACCTCTTGTTACCCCTTGTTACCCTTGTTACCCCTTGTTACCCCTTGTTACCCCTTGTTACCCTTGTTACCTCTTGTTACTCCTTGTTGCCCTTGTTACCTCTTGTTACCCCTTGTTACCCTTGTCACCCCTTGTTACCCTTGGTACCCTTTGTTACCCTTGTTTCCCCTTGTTACCCCTTATTGTTCCTCCTTGTTCCATCTTGTTCCCCTTGTTACCCCTTCTTACTCTTTGTTCCCGCTTGTTACCCGTGGGTACCTAATCCGCTGGGTGTCTCTGTCCTGTTAAATTACTTTTATTACAATTACTAAACATATCAAATTAAGTTATTAACAAATTATGCAGTAGAAGCAGGATTAACAGAATCAAGTTACAGTAAAACGGACTAATCGCTCTGTACTCTGTTTCTTTAAAAGTTCCTTGAAAGTCTTGAAAAGGTTCTGTAATCTTTACTGTTTCTAATAGTTTCTAGTAGATTAATAAATAGCTGCGACGCATTATCTTGGAAAGTGCCGTTTTCGGTCGAGACCACTAATCTAATTGAATTGATTGACCGCAGTTCCTTGGGACATTCCTGTTTTATTATTTTAAGATAATCTGGCCAAGTCTCAGTGTTCTGCAAAGCTTTAAAGCATGATTTCAGGAGGTTCAAATCTCTTCTCTCATTGATTGGAAGCCATCCGATTTTAAGTACATCCCGAAAGTTCTTAACATAGTGACCGAGTACAAAACTTGCGGCAGCAAATGGAACCGGTTGCAAACGGCGAAGTACGAACTATGGTGGAGGGTATAAAACCAGATCGGCATAATCTAGTTTAGTTTTCTACAAATACGCATGTTCTGATCTTTGCGTCCTACGGGACGCATGCCATGAATTATTAGAGAAGTTAAGCATCACGTTTACGTCAAACGGCAAACGCCATTTTGTGTGCCACGTTACCAAGTCTTCTCTTTACTTGTCTTTTACTGTTCCTTATTTCTCAGTTGCAGATCCAGGGGAGGGGAAGGGGGCCTGGCCCCCCTTCCCCTTATTTTTAGACCAAAATGAGGCCCAAAGGGCGAAGAACATTGTTTTGAGACCAGCCCCTCCCCCCTCCCCCTTTTTATCTCAGAGTCTGGATGACCGGGCCCGCCCTTTTCTGGAGGTCTGGATCTGCCACTGTTTCTACACCTAAATTAGAAGGTTCGGGCAATTTTTTTATCCATAAGAATTGTCTTCAGCTGTATTTATCTGCTCATTTTCTATTTTGGAGAAATTCTCACCTTGAATCTGACGTTTGCCGTTTGTCGTATACGTGAAGCTTAAACTCTCTATTTTGCGTCCTTGGGGACTTTTATGCGTCAGGGAGGCAGGGCACAGAGGTTAGAGAATATCTGCTTATTCTGTTTTTGTCTTAGGATTATGTCTTTTCGATCCTGACGGGTTATATGGATCCCCCAGGTGGTGTTGAGGTTAAAGATGACTTGTACTTCAACCCATACTTCCCCGGACAATCAATTGCAATGGCTCCAGCACTATATAATGAGATCATTGAATACGAGGATGGTAAGCAAAAATTGTTTTTACCATGCAAAGCTTCAACATAACTCTGCTATGTCAAATTTTGATATTTTCGAGAAACACAAATAATAAAAGACTTAGACATTAAAAAAAATGACTGAGCATCTTGACCTGTTTGCCACAGGCAGGACTTTTTATTTAGTAATTTAAAGGAGCTGTGTCACGAAATTCAGCCAAATTAGGAAATTACACAATGCCCGTTAAATTAAGAGAAACATAAAAATAACCACTTAAAACTTTAAAGGAAGGTTAAAATAACATAATAGAAACAACAGGTGCCACGGATGGGCAAAGCTGAAGATTGAAACGGATTGAAATTAGGGTTTTTGAAAACTGTTCAGCCTTACAGTTTTTCAAAGTTGATCCCTGCTGCTTGCAACTTCGAAAATAATGCTCAGGAGACACATTTGTTTGTCTCGGATCACTGATTTTGTCATTTACATGCAATTTCTTTGCTTACCTTAAGTTCCATAGCGATACGCTCTTCTCACGTATGGTAATATGCCCGTCTAACCTCGTTTTTGAGTAAAAAGTCCTTTGAAATGATAATCAGACGACGTTTTCGTATTTGAATTTCAAAAGAATTTTTACCCGTAAACGAGGTTAGACGGGCATATTACCATAAGTGAGAAGAGCGTATTGAGGGCGAGTAATTGGCAAAATTAAACAAAATGAACTGGACTGCCATGACACAGCCCCTTTAACCTACGAAAAAGTAATTTTTCAGAAATTTTTCTTTCAACTCACAGATCACTATGATTAGTGTAAAAAGAAGTTGGTTTTATAATCATTATCGTCACCGTTATCGTAATCATCGTTGTCGTCGTTATTATAATTATTATCATCATCATCGGTATCATACACTGTTATCATATAATTTACTCCAGACAAGTAGATAACTTATAGAAAATGGAAATATGCGATGAGGTCGGTTGATTAAGCTACGAGAGAAAACGAACGGAAAGAAAACAAGGCCATCCACTCTGACTACTGGCAAACTATCTGGAAGTAAGAAATGTTGTTTGTTGTTTGTGAATATTCCAGGAACTCCTGCAACAGTCACTCAGTTGGCCAAAGATGTTTGCACATTCCTGAAGTGGGCTGCAGGTAAGAGATTCTTTCTTTTTTCCCATTTCAGGGAAGTTAAGGGCGTTTGCCATTTACCAAAAAACTTCGGAAACTTCGATGGAAAGTGCCATCGGGTGAAGAACGTGTGCAATTTTACATTCGTTTCTCTCTCTCTCTTTTCAAAATTCAAGATGGCAGGACAGATATTGCCCTGAATTGCCTGGATCTGGCGAATCCTTCTGAAAAATTGAAAGTGGAACTCGTATTTCCACTTGAAAAATTTCCAACCGGAGAACTAGACAAAGAACCAGACAAAGAACGGGAGAACCGGACAAAAATCCGACATGAAATTGGACAAAAAAATCAGCCAAGAAATTAAACAAAGAATTGGGCAAATAATCAGACAAGAAATCGGGAAAAAACTCGGACAAGAAATCGCACAAAAAAGCCGACAGAAATACAGCCAAAGAAGAACCGGACGAAAAAAAAATGGACCAAAAGCGGGCAAAAAAGAGGGTTGTCCAATACACCCTTATTTTCTTGAACGCACAATGAATTAACTCCGCGCTTGACCTCTGATATTTTTCGGAAAAATGTTATCTTTCCTAAATCTGACCAATATTCTTTCATAGAACCTGACCATGATGATCGCAAGAGAATGGGGATGAAGGTAAATATTGTTTACTAATTTTTTACATTCTAAAGGTGATGTTAGGCGAGACGATTTTCAGCGCAACACAGCGTAGCAATGTTGCAACCATTCGAAACAATGTCGCAACAACATTGTAATGCTCCTTTGCGCTAGAAGTCGTCGTCGCAAATCGTCCCGTGAAGCATCACCTTAACACGGTCGAGCGCCGAGGAAAGACTTTTTAACTAGCGTAGGCGTTTCCTCGATTCATTTCTTTTGAAACGTTCATTGAACTTATGTAGCAAACCAAAATCAGTTTGAGAGTCAAGCAGGCCATTAAAAAAGACTCCAGTTCTTTCAATAATAGAAGTGGCTGTGACTGAAATTATTCGTAACTGTACGTCAAAAGTGTGCCACTCGCACCCGCGTTAAGCCCGCGCTCTTGGAAAGGCCCTGCACAAGACCTACAATCAAACAGGAGCAGTGAAGGCAGTAAAGTACCCAGTGCTGGGGCTACAATTAATTTTTCCTCTCAGAAACGGGATCTGTTCGACAAGGCATTAGTTCAGTCGAACTAACAAAACATTTTGTGGGGGAATTTTCCCACCCAAGAAACTATAAAGAGAATGGGTAAGAGCTATCGGCGCAACGATTTCTGGACTTGTTTGGGTAGACAAGCGTTGTTTATGATTGGTTAATAGTTGCCTTGACCATCGACCAATCATAACTGACGCTTGTCCAACCAAACGATCCCACAAATCATTGCGCCGAAAGCTTGTACCCATTCCCCTTATTATATAGTTTCTGGAGTGTGGTGTTACAGTGATATGGGCATCCCCGCGTTTTGGGCATCCCCATTCCTAAAACCATAGTGATATAGGCGTCCACTTCCTTTTGGGTTAGAATTAGGGTTAGGGTTACAGGGGATGCCCATATCACTAGGGTTTTGGGAATGGGGATGCCCATATCTTCGTAACAGCGGACATGACTTGACACTTTGCTTTAGCTTCAGAACGGAAGTCCTGGCTTCACCATGTCCGATTGCGTGTAGGACTTCATCGGGCAGGGGGCGATTGTCCGATAAACGTCAGTAATTTACAGCTCTGCTGAAGTTTAAATTTACACCGTTCTTAAACTTGTCTACTTCAGACAAAAATACTGAACTCGAAATGTTTTATTTCCAGGCCCTGACCCTGTTGGCTTTGCTCGCGGCGGCCTCGTACTACTACAAACGTCATAGGTGGTCGGTACTCAAGAGTCGGAAAATCGTATATCGCCCTTCACCGCACTCTTAAGAGTTGTATAAACAATTTTTTTAACTGTCTCCTCGGCGAAGATCGTACACGGAACGCGGATACACTAATCGAAAGCAACAAATTTGAATTCCCCGTTTCATTTAAGGGTGAAGGCATGTTAGATTACGCTTTTTCAGACGGCTGATGTAGATCTATACTATTTTATTTGTGCAAAAGAGTTTGTTGTAAAGAAATCTGTTGAGCAGACCATCTTTAAATTCATGGCGATTTTTCATGTTTGTGAATGGAGTTGTGCAACGTTTTCCTCATTGTAAAGCCGTTGCTAAACTCTGGTTGGGCAGGCTGTCATGTACTTGAAAGTGAATTTATCATTTCCTTGTAATTTGTTTTGAAAGTGAATAAATGCCATCGGCTATTTTTTAGTCGAGACAAAAAGTTGTTTTTGCCTCTATTATCGATTAGAGTTTATGGAGAGATTTGGAATCGGGTTAACACTAAACGGTTAACGCCAATTTGTATCACGTGACCAAGTTTTACCTTTACTTGTCTTTTTTATCTATAAAAATTGTTTTAGACACTTCTCAATTGCTCTTCTCCAACTTTGAGAAAATGTCAACTTCAACCTGGCGTTTCCCCGGTAGCCGAAATGTGTCGCTTATACCGAACAGTTTGCGTCTTACATCAGACGCGTCCTACGTAAGACGCAAACTGTCCCGTATAAACCGCGGTACAATTCGTCTGAAATAAGACGCGTCCTAGCTAAGTCCTAAGTCTTATTTCATACAAAATGTGCCGTTTATTAGGACAGTTTTCGTCTCATTTAGGACACGTCTCATGTAAGACGCGTCTCATTTTGCCTCGTATAAATGGCCCTATTGTGCTTAGCAGTTCTTTCCACATTCTTTTCAGATTTCACCCTTTGTACCAAATTTTTAAGTAAGAATGGTCACTTGTAAAATCTTTAATATATTTGGTGATGGAAGTTGTGTTCAATACATCCATGGTGCCCAGATCCCCCCATGCTTAGCTGGAAGAGAGTTGGGATCAGGATCTGGAAAGCGAGCGGGCACAGCAGTAGCGTTATACACTTCAATCCTTTCTAATAAATCCCGCACCACATCTGGATGCTGTTCAGAAACGTCTTTTCTTTCTTCCGGGTCGTCGGTGACGTTGAAAAGGAAAACACTGTTTGGACCCTGACAACCAGTGGAGGACTGGGTCGGTTTGTTCATTTCTGCCGCTGGAACCCAGTCTCCGATTCCCGGGCAGCCGATCAGTAATTTCCAGTCGCCCCTTCTAAGCGCGGCCTGGCGACAATGGCATCCGTTTGGACCGCCCAAAGTTGAATCGTGACAGTCAATATTATGCAGGATTTCGTTTCTTGAAGAAAGCGTTCCTTCACTAATACTGGTCCATTGATTAGCACCATCTAGTGCAAGACCTTCAATTGATGCTCCCGCCAAATGAGCAAGCGTCGGGAACCAGTCTGACACATGCATAAGCTCCCGGTGAATTCTCCGCGGGTTTTTAATTAGCTTGCTCTTCACAAAGCCCACTGTTCGTATGCCACCTTCCCACAGCGAAGTCTTCCAGCCACGCAGGGGCCAGTTATTCCCTCCAGCTAAGATCTGTCCCCCGTTATCACTGCTGAAAATCAACACAGTATTTTCCCATAAGCCGCGCCCTTTCAGCGCGCTCGTGACATTGCCAACTGCCTCGTCCAAGCAAGAAACCATGGCAGCATATAAGCGGCGCTTGCGATCTTTTATCTCAGCATACCTTTTCAAAAACCTATCTGGCACTTGCAGGGGCATGTGTGGTGCTTGAAATGATAAGAACAGAAACAGTGGATCTTTCGGGTCATGTTTTTTTATGATTCTCTCAGCCTCTTCAGCAAAAAGAAACGTGGTATATTCCCCGATGACATTTTTTTCGACCTCTTCATCTCGCCAAAAGTCATAGCCGTTAAGCTGCGTGTATCCGGGCTTGTGAAAGCCAAGTCTGTTGATGTGAGTGTAGTAATCTTGGCCACCTGTTAGGAACCCGTAAAAAGAATCAAATCCTCTTCGTGTAGGAAGAAATTCTTTCCGATAGAAGCCAAGATGCCACTTCCCAACTATGTGTGTCTTGTAACCGCTCTGTTTAAGTTTCGTAGCGATTGTGGTTTCGTTGCGCGGGAGACCGTTCGCCTGCGAAGGCCAGACGATGCCATGTTGAAGACCAGTGTGAATGTCGTATCTTCCTGTTAAAAGCTGAGCTCGCGTTGGAGTGCAAATGGGTTGAACGTAGTAATTTTCCAGTGTCACTCCCGGTACGGGCCAATTCATCCAACACTTCTGTTTTGAATTTGGAGTTGTGGTAACCGATGTCATTGAAGCCTAAATCGTCTGCCAAGATGAAGACGATATGTGGTTTCTTACTCTGACCCCTGATTGGTGGACAAAGGTTCATTAAAATAACGAGCAGAGTTTTGATGTCAAATTTGAATCTCGAATCAATCCGCGCAAACATCATCGTAAGTGAATGTAAGTCTGATTGAGAAACCCAAAGAAGCGAACTCCTTATTATTAAAATGTTTTTTTAAAAAAAAATAGTCATTCTTTTCTCTTCATGATAAATCACCCTGAATGTCTCACGAGGCAAAAGTTCTTTAGAATTCTTCAGATGCAAACAAAGCAAAGATGGCTAATTAACACAAATATAAAAGAAACATAATCTACACTTTGGAATAAAATGCCAAGCCAAGCGAGTATTTTCATTAAGGGTACTTTTACAGGTACTGAATTCTTAACACAATTGTTTTATTACAGGTTGCTGACTACTTACCCAAGGTTTAATATGTAACAGAGGTATTTCGAGTTCCCTCGCGCGCGGCGGAGTCGGCCGAAGGCTGAAGCCACGAGCGACGGATCACTTGAATTAAACAACCTAATGAAAAGTCAGTACTAGAACGTGGCATGACTTTTTTTTAATAATCTCTTCTTGTGGTCTGAATTTAAGTTTGACCATTTGGAAAAGGTTTTCAAGATTAAAAAAAACCAAGCTACTAGTGGAACCTAAATCGTCGTTGTCATTCACAGAGCTGAAGTTGTGAATAAACGAATGAATTAACGCCATCAAGGTTCACGGAAATCTTTACCCCGCATAGTTGCACGCGAATGTCAGCGACTCGAATGACTGTGCAAATGCTATAAACCATGTCGGAAAGAAATCTCTGCTGGTAGGGTAGGAAATCGTGTGCATTCCTTCTAAGGAGAGAGGATCCTGGTGAGAAGAGTCGGGTCTAGGGGAGGATCCCAGGGGGCTTTGAAACTAGGGGAGGATCCCGGAGGGGCACCGGGGCTACGGGAGGATCCCGGTGGGAGTGTCGGGCCCAGGGAAGGATCCTGGTTGGAACGTTGAGTCCAGGGGAGGATTCCAGTGGGAGCGCCAGGCGTAGGGGAGGATCCCAGTGGGAGCGCCAGGTGTAGGGGAGGATCCCGGTGGGAGCGTCGGTTCTAAGGAAGGATCCCGATGGGAGCACTGGGTCTAGGGGAGTGTCCTGGGAGGAACATCTTCATGAAATTAACACCATAAACGAGGACAGCAAGGCCGAGATACTTTACCTCGCTTCCGAGATAATTCGTTGCGGTTGGAGAGTAGCCACCTATCTACCCTTAAGATCCAGATTCCATACCAGGCCTCCCATTTTTTTAGGGAAAACCCCTGGGGACGAGGTTGGATTCCATACTGAGGACAGTGGTCGCGCATTTTGACGAAATGTAGACTGATAGCGCGCAACAGGCGTTTCGTAACAGGGAGAAATAAATAGGAATGAAAAGAGAAGGAAAAGGAAGGGAAAAATGAGACAGAAAATATCTAGAAATAGTGTTCGTATATTTGCACAAAATGCACGGTGAAATGTTCCCCTTGTGCCTTGATCATTGCCTCTATTATTTCTCGTCAATCCTACCAAGATATTTCATTTTTCTGTTACTGTGACAAGAAAACTTTTATTGATTAAATCTACATCGATCTGATCTCCGCGGAAAATAGGACCATAAGTAGGACTATACTGAATGGATATTTGACAAAACAGTTCTCTTCACATAAATGCTGTGACAGAATTATCACGTTAACGCGTACAAAAATTTGACCCTTGAGGATAAAAACAATCCGTTTATGACAAACTGTTTTAGTCTTTTTAGTTTTTCAAGACTTTATTTCTTAAACACACTTACTAGAACAAATTACATGTACAATCAATAAATATAGTCTGAATGATACAATAAAAGAATCATAAAAAGAGATCGAAACTAATGACAAGGAGTCTATCCCTTATCCATCTTCCTCAGGTCATATCCTTTAATGCTAGCACAATTCTTTCAAAAATATATAAAGCTAAACCTAGAAAAGAAAGGAAACGCATATATAAACTTGCTTCATTACATACTTTTCCAAAAAGTGGACAGCAGTGATGCTAAATGATGATGATGATCATTTTTTTTTTTTTTAGGGGGGGAATGGCAGGACCCATTAGAATGCATTCAACATGATGATCTAACAATGTTGGAAGACGTTTGATCCATTTAAATGGACCCAAACGTTTAAACTCGATTGAAGCAACATCATCAAACAACAACCAACACCAATAACATGTTTCATCTAGCAATGTTGGATGAATTTGAACTGACACATTTGAGCCCTAAGTCAGTCAACAGTAAAAAGGTCAATTCACTATTTCCACGTTGCGCATAATACACCTTATTAACCCCCCACCCCCCCTCCCCCCCAAAAAAAACAATGCATTAGCATCACCTTCAATTTCTCTGGGCACAGCTGCTACTACCCTGGAGAAATTGGATACAATGGTTATGCAAAATTTTGGGGGTTCCAGCAAGGATGTGTTGTCGGCATTCTGTTACAATCTCAAAAGCCCAGTGAGAACACAGGTATAATACACCTACCTACTGAGTAACTGAGGCAGGCTGGCTATGATTGGTCCATAACCGGGCGAATTATCATACAATTCAAATAAAGGGGCTGCAACGAGCTTGTAGTTACGTGGGACAGCAAAATTTGCTGAAAGAAAATGGCATAGAATGGTATCAAACCACAACTCACACAATCTGAAGCTAGAAAAAATGAATTATCAAAATATCATTTGAGAAGTATAAACATTGACAAAACATGTTCAAATGTG
>CALNXK010000067.1:1795000-1810000 GCA_942486035.1 Porites lobata
CAGTCCTCTACAATCCAGTCAACCTCCACTCCCTGCTCAGGACGACCTAAGATCTGAACAAAACCAAATGGACAAATGTTACTTTTCTCTCATGCAATGCCAATATTTTAACATTCCAGACCATGAAATACGTACAGTTGAACCTCCCATAAGCAGCCACCCCAAATGGAAACACTTAGAAATCGCTTAAGGGAGGTGGTCATTTACGAGACTCAAACCACAAGGGGTCTTTTCTGAGAAGAGATCTAGACACATCTACTTTATAGGAGATAATTCACTGCATGCAATTTCCAAGTTGCAACAAGTGTAGTTCCATGTTGCTACTATGGTAAAAGCTCTTCTTATTCTCTAAGTAGCATACTAGTACATACAGCCAACATAGAGATCAGACCATGCGTCAAGTGGTTGCTTACAAGAGGTTGCAAATATTGGAAACATGATTAATAAACCATCAGCCCCGAAACATGGCCATGGTTGCAAACAGGAGTTGGTCATTTACAAGACGTTCAAACTGTAAGGCTTTGAATGGCAAAAGATTGGTGTTTTAGATAGGTGGTTGCTTATGAGAGGTGGTCACATATGCAGGTTCAACCATAGAACATTAAGGTGTAGAACTGTTGGCAAAATCTGACAGCCCAAAAGATCTTATTTCATATAGAACCCTCACTGGGGTCTGGTCTTTGTTTCTTCTCAAGCTCTTTTAGGGGGATGAGTATGTCCCAAACAGCAGCCAGTAATCAAGCCTTATCTGGACTTGAACTCTACGAAGCGTGCAAAAGCCTTTAATCAGCAGCTGTTTGTTATAGAGGGATATCAACTAACTTAAACAAGCCAGTTCAAAAAAATTTTTTAGCTGTTCAGTGTGTTCCTCTTAAGCTTTTGCAATAAAATAATTATTGTAATTTGCCATTTGCTCATCTCATATCATGCCTCCCCACAATTTTGCACCACCTTTGTTTTTAATTACTCGATTTGATATTACAGTTGTCCCAAGAGAAAGTGAAGACAATGCTTCTGCAAAAATTTGGGAGGTAAACAAGGTGTGTTATGGGAGATGTGCTAATGGCAAATGAAAACAAAACAAAAACAAAACAATGCTGCAATGACATTACTAATGGCAAGTAACTTACCTCAGTCATAGATCTCTTCAGTCCATCAATCTCATCTTCCCCAGCCACTAGCTCACCACCGGGCCTAGGGTCATAATAGAAATAATATTTTTTAACAAATTCTGTCCAATTATTTTGTTTTTCTTTTGAATCAAAGGTCGCATGCAAATATTTAGGCAATTCTGGCCAGAAAAGAAAATAAACATAGGACTTGGAGTAAGATAGTTATGCCTTCAGGCCTTCCTTATTATTAGCCTGCACCAGACAAAACTACAGTGTAAACCTTTGGTTAAGTCTGCCTTCAAGCCAGTGCCAAACTCCTTGTTGTGGACCCTCAGCTGTGTACAGGGATTTGAGTACAAGCCATGGTTGGCCTGTCAAAAAAGCCATCTTTGATTAGCCATCTACGTTGAAGGGAGATTTGAGTCCACTGGGGACACAGAACAAAGATCTCCACACTGCTCTAGATGATACTTGTTGCATTTACGTTAAGTTAATAACGCAGGTTATCAGATTATTTAAATCATAAAAAACTACATGTAGACTGGGCTTTGCCATAGGCAGCCCAATAAATACATCTTAAGTAATGGTCCAGATAAGAAGGAAAGCACCAAAACGCAGTGAACACAGCGGAATGCAAAAAGGTGCTACATGTAACTTTACTATTGTCTCTACTATGGTTCTAATTGGTTTAAACATCAAATTTTATGAAATCTTTGCAAAGCAACATGTATATTAATCCCTTTTTTCTATCCAACTTCCTTATAACAAAATCTTGTCTAAGTCTAAGTAACACAGAAATCGTATGTGAGGATCATGTAAAATTACAAACATTTCCTGGCTATTGTTTGCAACTCTTGTGATTGGTTGAAATGTTTTAACACAAAAATACACCCTTTAAAAGTGGAGTTTAAATACATTTTCTTTCGTAAACTGCCTTTTTGTAGGTTTAAGCATTCTCTGCATAAAAATGAAAACATTTCTATGTGAGGAAAGCGTATTGCACCACAACAGAAGAAATTGCTTCCCTTCTTGCCTGGATCATTACTTAAAGTGTATGTAAACTGACAAATTAAGTAGACTCACAACTTAAAAAATGTTGTCCCGAGTTGCAGAAGTAGCACATGTGGCAATCCATGTTCATGAACAATCAGTACTCCTTCAACAGTCTTTCTCATTCCAAACTTATCATATTCCTCTCTAAAAAGAATGCAAAATAAGGTGAAAAACTGTGATTTGTTTGCCCAGAAATCAGTTACATTCATTGAAGGGTGATCTATTGTTTGACGTTTCCATACCTCATTCTGGTAAATCTTGCCTGAACTGAACTGGAAAGTAACAAAAAAAGCCAGACAAAGATATTAAATTTCAAATTACATGGCAGGGAAATGCCCTGCAGTATACCTGGGCAGGGGGCAGGGGGTATATTATTATTAAGCTGCGACAACACCATTCATGATTCTAATTTTCTTATTGTTATTTATTTTGTTTTAATTTGTTTGTAGGTAAAAAAAATTACATAAAAATAATTTTTAATAGGGAGTTTAAGCAAATCGCTACGGCGACCTCTACTATGGCAGCCGGAAGTAAAAAAGCCCCTAGATGACGCACTGCACATGCTTGGAAATGACCTTTCGCTGTAGCGCCAAATCCTACGACGTGAAGAGCTGTCTTCTGGCGTAGTCGCTACTACGCTAGTATAAAAGTCGACTTTTCTCCCATTTTTTACGATCACTGGTTTTAAAAGCTATCATAGATTTTCACTCTGTCAAGAAAGTATTCGAGGCTTCTGGTTTTCTAGTGAATACGTTTTCCTTGTGTTTTCTCAGTTTGAGATTTCGATCCTAAAGCGAGTGTACCATGAGCTCTGCTGCGCCATGGCCGCAGAAAATCCGCCAGTACAAACAAAGGCTAGACGAAAACCGTAAGCACGACTGTTAGCAATAAAGCTAAATGTCACTGACGGTTGTTTAAACAAGAATAGAATATCTAAAACGCTGAATTTGTTGATTTGTTCAGTGTTAAATGCGGTACACAAGAAGAAACATCACCAGCAGCTTACTGCCATCTTCATCTGTAGTTTTCTGTTTCGTGTACGAATCACCCTCTGATGATGTTTACTATCAATATTCTTCTTGGCAAACAAAATTTTTAAATTGGCCGTTTTCTTACTTGACCACCATTGAATTCTGTTGTTGAAAAATTATAGCGAAAGCAAGTGAACAAGAACCGAGCTTGAAATTTGGTGAGCTACGAGACATACTCTCCCCAGGACACCACATCCACGACCGCCATAGTAGAGGTCACCGTAGCGATTTGCTTAAACTCCCTATTAATTATTAACAGTGCTGCTGTAAAGCTATCTGTTCTGAATAGGTTGGCAAATGCCTGACCCCCAGGCCATGCAAAATTTGCTTATGATCCACATGCCAGACTGACAAGGCAGTAAATGCCCCACAGTAGCCCCAGGGGGATTTGGGGGGGATGGGTGCAGCTCAAATTGACTGATGCATTATCACCTGCTAACTCTCCCGCATTATGCATGAGTCTCACACGTGCGGGTGCGATCTAATGCATGAAGGGCAATTTGGCACGCCTGATTCACAAATCTAAACGAATTGTTCCTCGACGCATGATTAATATTTTAATTTCACATTGTCTGTTCGTTTCACGAAATGATCAGTTTTTTTAGTATATAACTCACCTATCTTTTTCATATAATGCTTCTTTGGTTCCAAATGTATAATTTGTCAAAGGATATCTACAGAGAAAGGAAACAGTGGGATAAGATTACAATGACAGGGTCACAAAATTAATGAACTTAAAATTAAAATTAAATTTAAAAAATTAATTTTATTTAAGCGATCGATAACAACAGGGGCTCATGTAAAAGTCGAGCATTCTGGATCGAATGTCAACACAAAAAAATTCGGAAGGTAATTTTAATTTTAATTCTCTATATTACAACGTCACACGTTCAACGATTGGAACTCACTTGCTAAACCTAAACCAAAGTTTTCCGGGACAAACTACAATTGAGTATGCAGATATAACAGTCACACAAGCAAACCGAAACCAAACGCGTAAAAGCGATGTAAGATTAAACAAAAAGAGCATTTCTTGGCAAGAAAACTTACAGTCGCACAGTGCGATCAATCTGTGTTCCTTGCTGTCCTGTCATGTACTTTCCAGCGTTACTTGGCGCCCGATTTCTTGGCCAGCCGCGTGCATTCATTCCGGCAGTGGCCGCCATCTTGATTCCAGTCGATTGCCTCGGGGAGACTGAGAACCAGTTTACCAGACTCCTCTCGCACTTTTTACTTGCGTGGTTTGTTATGTATGAGACATGAATTGTCCAAAGCAAAAAGAAGATGAACTATGGCGGCGGGGTCATCCTGCTGGTGTCGTTCTGTGATTAACTTAGCGCTGAACTGTGGAAGATATCAGCTGCGATTGGCCAGTTCAGAGAGTTCGAAACACACTGCAAAAAGAGGAAGATATCAAAGATGGCTTTTTTGGCTTTTAGTGGGTAGTGGTACTGCGGGCCTTGCCGCTCATAACAGACTATGGGAACGAAAACAACGTAGAAAACTTCGAGTTCAGATTGAAGGAATTGGACGTTTTTTCAGGTCAATATGTATTACATTCGAAATCCTTTCTCCACCTGCAAAGTCCGTAAAATTATGTGCGCAGACGCAACTTGCCTGGGGAAGTAGCTCACACTTACGGCCATTTTGGAATTAATATTAGGCCATTTCCGAGTTCCCCCGGGCCTCTGTTTCAAAACAAGGGTAGGCGCTCAGCCTTTGATATGGAAATCATTTTTCATTCTCATACAAATAATATTCATTTTCACAAGAAAGGTTGTGCACCTAGCCTCATTTTGAAAGTGAGGGTTTTGGAACTCGGAAGTGGCCTATTGACAGCTATCTGCACAGCCCCATAAATTAATTTTGCATATATGTTTCGACATACTCATACAGTAGAACCCTGGTAACTCGAACTCTGAAGGGAAATGAAAAAAGTTAGAGTTAGCAAGGATTCATGTATCGGGGACAATTGAATACTCAATTTGCGGTGTTAATTATTTTCTCGGGCTCCCATGAGAAATAGTCTTTGGTGTTATTACAGATAATAAATTATATCTATAGCCCTTGAAAAATGTAAAAAAGAATGCGGTATTATTTAAATTGTTCTGGTACAAGGTTTTTGCCCACTGAAAGTTGAAATTACTCAATTTCCTGATGGATTCTGTCTTAACTTGCTACATACATGATAGATACATGGGGCTATACGGAAAGTTTACATACCTTTCTATTTTGACAGCTTGGGGCCTTTCCAGAAAGGACCCTCAAGTTGGAGGTTGGGGAGGGGGAGAGGAGCACCTACTTATATGAGCTACAAAGTTATATGCCGCTGTGAAAAGTGGGGTTTACAAGCATTTGCGTCTGGTATAGAGTAGAGAAATCAGCCGTATTTGGTCTACAGGGACTTGACTAGGGTATTATGGATCAATGGGAAATTTGTCAGTGGTATGGAGATCAGAGTTTCTGGTTGGTGGTAGGTCTGGGATTGGGTAGGGATTTTTGGTGCCTAGTCTAGAATAGGATGGCAAGATTGAAGTTGAACATGGTCTTGTATAGGATACAGGTTTCAAGCTCCCAGAAACACATCTCCACCAAAAATGCAGAGAGGCCCCTCTCTTTGAAGTGTTGGCATGAAAATTTTCATTTCTATGGTATTGATTAGTTCATTACTTAATTTTAAGCCTGCTTTTCACCAGCGACACAAGCATAAGAGTTAAAAATAACATGGTCCTCACTAGAGAGGCAAGTATAAGCATGAGCATATAGTAAGAAGCTAATATGTGCTAGTGAGGACATCCTGACAAAAGCATAAGGATAAACATAAGAATGTCAAAGCTTTACATTCTTCTCGTACTTTCTTCTTATGCTTGTGTCACAGCAGTCTTCACTAACATGTAAGAAGTTTTTCCTTGTGAAGAGAATTCTCCTTTTCTTCTTTTTTTCAAAATTGCTCATGTCTGTGTACAAAACATTAATAAACAAGGTCTCTCAGGTGTTGTACTGTTATGGACCCAAAATATTTTTTCTTTATCAGGTGTTTTTATATTGGAATGAAAATATCGTTAGACTACTGGTGGACCCTGCAAGGTTTGGATCCTGTGAGTAAAAAACCACTACAGAATTATTGATATTGATGTTATATTACAGTATTAATTTGATCAACATACGTTAGAAATTAAAAATTTCTTTAACATTCAACATGATAGATGCTGGTATTGCTTGATCTTTGAGGGAAATCTGTAACTTTCATGTCCCTATTAAATAACCTTTGAGTAATGCCTTTCTTATGCAGGATAATAATAATATTGTAATAATGAAAACAATATAATGATAATGATACTAATAATATTTATATAGTGCTTATACATTTAAGTGCGAGATGCTTAGTGAAGTACAATCAAGGAAAAAAGTATATATGAATTGAAGATGATCACCATAGAAGAAAATAATACTCTGATCTTTTATCAAACTCTCTTAACTACTGATCTAGACTATGGAGATCACTCTGGAGTATTTGTTTGTGGATCTTGGGGCATAAAAGGATGTACTCTGTCTGCAGTTAATAACCCAGGATTAGAGTTAACTAATCGTCAGGGCCAGGTTCCTCAAAAGGTGGTTAAGTTTAACCCAGGATTAAGCCAAATTTTAAGCAAGGTTTTCTTGTCTAAGAACATGTAACTCGAGTTTACAAAATGCTGTTGAGCCTTTACTGCAAGATACAGTAATATATAATAACACAAAATGTTACTCTAAGCAATACATAGGAAGGTAAAATACAAAAACGGAACAAAGTTTTTATCCTGGATTAGCACTAATCCGCCTTTTAGGAACTGGACCCTGCAGAGCATTGGTGGTCCTATGGTAACAGCACTCACCTCCCACCAATGTGGCCCGGGTTCAAATCCTGGCGTTGACACCATATGTGGGTTGAGTTTTGTTGGTTCTCTCCTTTAATTTGCTCTGCGAGATTTTTTTATTGGTACTCTGGCTTTCCTTGCTCCTCGAAAACCAACATTTCCAAATTCCAATTAAGTCTGGAATGCACAGACATGTTTAAAGGAGTTCTCAAGAACTCCTACGTGTAAGTGTTTTGTGGGTAAACAAATTACAATTTTTTTCCAATTAATTTTATCTTGATGTCCACCTAATGCAATACATTTAATACCTTCATTGCTTTCTGTAGAATGGAGAACAGTATGCACAAGTCATCAAACTTTGTCACAAGAGAGCAGCCGAGAGACTTGTCATTGGTGCAGTAGACAATGGAGGTCTTTACATCAAGCTAGGTCAAGGACTAGCTTGCATGAATCACATACTACCTAGGGAATACACAGTCACTCTTCAAATATTACAAGATAAGGTAATGATATCAAATGATATCTAGGTTTTCAATGTGAAGTCAGGTCCATGGAGGGTTGTGCAATAATGGGACACACCCCTCCTCCCCAGGAATTGCAAAAGTCTGTTCTGAGGTATAGACTAGTTGAATGC
This sequence comes from Porites lobata, assembly GCA_942486035.1. Lineage (NCBI taxonomy): Eukaryota > Metazoa > Cnidaria > Anthozoa > Scleractinia > Poritidae > Porites > Porites lobata. The sequence goes on from CALNXK010000067.1 coordinate 1,802,688, forward strand.
TTATGCATCTTTTTTGTTTTCAAGTGCAGGTGACTCAAACTGACATTCAGTCTTGGCAAGACAGTTGATGTGTTTTCCATAAAAGGAGGGTCCATAATGAGGTTATTCAATCTGGACATTTAATAAAAATTTTCTGCCCATCCTGTCATATTGACTGCCTTTTAAAAGTGCCTTACAAATTATCCAGATTCCCTCAACTAAGAGAACCATGGCAGACAGTCAGATAGGAAAATAGTAACAATTTTGTATGAGACAGGGTCAAGAAAGTGTGGATAGTTATGGTAATTTATGTTACGTGTAAGTCGTCTTCAACTTAGAGTTTTTCCTGACATTTGAGAAACCTCAGTTCACTTTGCTTACTAGGTTTCATCCTACGTGTATAAACGAGATATCCTGAAACCAACATCATAACACAACCAAATCTGGTACCCAGTTTTATTTCATTTCCTGAATCCTGCTTTCCTTTTTCTTCAAAATCCTGATACCCAACCTTGAAATAAGTTAAATCCCAGATCCTGCAAGAACCTATTGGGGTCCCTCACAAGGAATCTGAGTAGGCTAGAACGGGAACCAGTTGTTCTAAAAGTCTAAAAACAGATACAGTTTCATAGTCTGATCAGTGGAGACTTTACTGTTAACAGAATCCTAACTTTTATATGCCATTGATCAGTTACTGAAATCTCATTATTTTAATTTTTTTGTAGGCTCTTCGAAGAAAGCATGGGGAGGTCAGTCCTTGCAATAATTTTTATTATTATGCACTATTATTGTAAATTGTACTCACTATCTACTGGTACCTACATATTGGCGAAGAGGGTACAGTTATTTTTGGGAACCCTTTAGGTTGCACGTGCATACATTGCATGACTTACCAGTCCATGTGACTTCAAAACAATGTATATGTTGTAGTTAATTTTTTATCTCAGGTAATTTTTATTTCTCCTTTGTTTCAACTTTATTAGCATACATTACCATAACCAAAAACAAAAGAAAAGCAAAAATTACCTGAGGTAAAAATTAACTGCAACATATATATACAAAAACAATTTTATTAGATTTGGTTTTTGTGCTATCTGAATCTGTAACAATCAAGGTCTCTATAAGTGTTTTAAACTTTGGCCTTCGGCCTTGGCTGATAACAGGTAGAGGAGGAGGAGGGCATAGAACCAGGTGGGCTTATAAGCAGAATATTATTTCCATGTTAATGGATGTCTATAAGCAAGTAGGGAGGGGCTTATATTTGGGTGGACCTTTTAACAGCTGTAATAAGATGCTGCTCACTGTCTATTTAAAATCAAGAATTCTGGTGAAAGATTATATTAATTTTATATTTTAACAGGACATGACTGTGCTCTTAACTACATGTAGCAGTGTACATTGGCCCCTGGCACCTAACTTTTCCCTTTGGGCAACTAGGAAATCTTAGTTTTTTCATTGAAATCATATGCTGGGCACCCTGTACTTCACAGGCTTAGAACACTGGGCTCTCTTCAATTTAGCCTGCGTAGCATTTCAGTTTTGTTGAACGCACTACTGAGCATTGCTCCTACACCAATCTCCTCACAGTTTCACTGCCCTCACCCACCTTGGCTTGTTTGCACTCCCGACCAAAACTGCCATGCTACACAGGCTTTAGAGCACAGCCTTGCATGAATTCTTGATCACAAATAGACTGCGAGTACCCTCCTATTGTTCTTGAAGGTTAGTCAGGTGGCACATGTATGTGTAACTCACTTGTGGCAAATGACCAGGCATGAGTGCAAAGTGTTACAGTTTTTAGTAGACTGTGTACACTAGCCTGTCTTAACTCATCATATTACCGGTATGTTAGGTTGATGAACTATTTTTATTCATAAATTATTATGTTATGTTAGGTTGATGAACTATTTCTAGAGGACTTTGGTAAAAAAGCTCCAGAGCTATTCCAAGAGTTTGATTATGAGCCATTAGCAGCAGCTAGTCTTGCTCAGGTGCACAGAGCTGTTAGACATGATGGGAGAGAAGTTGCTGTCAAGGTATACAGAATTTTTTTTTTTTGTATTTCTTTATTGATCAGAAGGGCTGCAACCATCATGTTTCTAACTGATGATGACAGTAGTTTATAAAGTTCTAAATTTGTTACCCACAAATTTCTGATTGTAACATTAGTATTTGGTGTATCCCAGGCAATAGGGGATACTCATGATTCAAGTGTTAGTGGTGATTAAACAATTTTGGGTTCAGATTTCCTGCTTTTGTTGGACAATATTGGAGATGGTTTAGGGTTGATTTGGAAAACTGCACATGAGTTATACCTCTGGCCCCAGTTGTTCAAAAGCTGGATAGCGCTATCCCCCAGATAAATCACTAGCCAGTGGATAAGTATTAGGGAAACCAATTGCACTATCCATTGGATAGAGATTTATCTGCTGGATAGTGCTATCCACCTTTGGAACAACTGGGAACTAGAAAACGCCCCCGAGAATGCACTGGATTTGCTCCTTAAACTCTACATTGCTCTCAGCCTTTCCACCTTCACTACATACACTGTTTTTCTTTTTTCATCAGAAATAAATCTAATTGTTTCTCTAATTTTAGGTTCAGTACATCGACCTTCTGGATAGATATAATGGCGATCTTTGGACATTAAAACGGCTGTTACAAGTCATTGGCTGGATGCATCCTTCTTTTTCTTTCTCTTGGGTCTTAGATGTAGGTTACAATTTGCCACATTAATTTTCTTTGATCAGTGATTCAATCCATTGATATCCTGTGTACGGATGTTTTATGTTTCCAATAGGAAACCTCTGTGTGCAGGCCTAATACAACAGTGACTGATTTAAATATGCTTGCTGTTCATAGTGTATAGACTGGGGTGAAAGAAGCGAGAGAACTTGTAGTCCATTTGAGTTTGCAGTCTGTGATAGGATAGGGATTTGGGTTACTTTGTCTAGCATGCCACTGAGTGTGGCTGGGTGTAGGCTAGGGTTAAGGTTTAGGGTTGGGGTTAGGGTTAGGGTTTAGGGTTAGGGTTAGGGTTAGGGTTAGGGCTAGGCTCAGGGATACAGCACCCAGCAGCACACACCCACCCAGCAGTGTAGCCATGATTTTTCAAAGGAGCGGTCACCTGTGTCACACTCAGTGTAGTTACTAGATTGTCGTGTGATAACTGAGCTGTTATTTAACAAAAGAGACATTTTTTGGGTAAGCAGTTAGCATGAGTGGGACGGGGGAGACAAGCCTACAAAATGCCCCCTACAATCCCGGACAAAACTACTTGAGAACGTTTTTTCTTTATTGCGCAACACAACAAAACTATTTCCAAATCAACGGCTTTGCGTAAAATAATCCCCTTCCCCCAATTCAAAGCTGCTTCCTACAAACGCTCAGGGATTAGGCTTTCTTCTTAGACACAGGAGGAGAGGGAAGAATCGCTACGGCTACGATGTTCTCCAAGTATGCAATTTTATCAAGAGTTTTGTCCACCCCTTCCACCCAAAATACAACAACTTATACAATATTGTTCTATACTCCATTTTTCTTGGTGCTAACTTCAACATCAATTTTGAATTATTTAAAGATAACTCACGATGAAGAAAACAATTTAATTTTACCAGGATTTAAAAGAAACCTTGAAGCAAGAGCTGGATTTTGTGAATGAAGGACGCAATGGCGAAAGATGTGCAGATGAACTCAAACATCTCAGTTATGTTTATGTGCCTGAAATCCACTGGGATTTCACAACCAAGGTAAAACTATTTTCAGATAATTCTTACAGCATCTATAGACGTCTATGGGTATCTTAACACGATACCAGATAGCTTTTGCGCCGACCGAAAACAAGGGCGGATTTAGGGGTGGGCCCGGGGGGGGCCCGGCCCCCTCTTTTGTCCGGGAATTTTTTTTTCCTCTTGTAAACGTGCGTCGGATGGTACTTCGCGCTTTGTTACTTAAATATATTTCTTTAATAAACATTTGGTAATAACTGAAAGAAACTGTGTTCGAGGCCTACATTTTTAGTCGCAAATGCCCAAAGCTCCAAGAATGCATGCAGTAAATATCCGTTTCAAACAAACTTGATTTGACAATTTTTCAGGGAGACAATGTCGCCGCCTTTGCCGGGAGGTTGTGCTCTCGCCGCAATCGCTTCGGCCCCTGCTACAATCAAAAAGTGTTAATTACTTCTTTGACCACAACCACACCTGTGGTTTATTAAATATTTCAGCATTACATATTCAATATGGAATCCAGGCATTTGCTAAATTTAAGCGTTCAGAATACACCAGACGGCATCGCAGAGAACTTCAATCTCAAAAATTTTCCCGGAGGAGCGTGCGCCCGAGACTCCATAGAAAAGTGCGCCGTTCGCATTCCTGATGGGCGCTATCGCGTCCTTATTGCCACTGTATACTATATCTCTAGGCCCCCTCTATCACAAAATCCTCCGTCCGCCCCTGAAAAAAACATACTGGATATGGCTTCTGTTCACGATGATTTTAGGCGTGATTTCTTTAACGGAGTGAAACTGCGCCGGGGAGATCTTGAAAGTGGATCGGCGCATATCGGATAGGTTTCTGCCACTCTCCTGAGTCTCAGTGTGAACAAGTGGACCGTAGTAGACGTAAATAAGCAGGAGCTAGGACTGGAACCCACTAAGACGAAAGTAACTATCCAGAAGTGAGACAATAAAAGTGCTCCAAACCCTCTCAACCTACCGCTCCAGTACGATGTGCGATGTGTGTGAATAATTTACTGTAGCCTAAGTCATCGTGTGGTTATACTGACAAGTTTTCCTCTCCTTGACTTATTTTTAGCGCGTTCTGACGGCAGAGTTTGTTGACGCGTGTAACGTGGATGATGTCGAGGAAATCAAGCGAAGAGGACTGGATGTTGCTGATGTAAGAAAATTATGTTTAAACTGTCAGAGGGGTCTCCCAAGTATTTAAACTGAAGAGGTTTTGATATATTCCTCTGCTGTTTTGGCCTTGATGAAAAATATTCGTGTAGCTCGTAAAACAGGCGTTATTTTGATGCGTTTTCGTAGGCGAGCACTTTTCGCGAGGGAAAGAGCTTTAGCCACGCGTGAAGGGAGAGGCTTTCTTCCCTTCCTTCCTTTGCACGCTTGCTTCACTATTCGCACTAGCCTGTGAAGCATGAAAAAAAACACGTCTTCTACAAACTAATAGGAAAGCTTTAGCAGGAGGTGAAGTGAGAGAGGCAAAAACAGGCGAGTTTAACCCTTTAAGTCCCAAAAGTGACCAATATCCAGTGGCGGATCTAGACTTTCAGATAAGGGGGAGGGAGAATAAGAATAATGGGGGGGGGGGGCACTTCGGGCCCCTACCCTGGATCCGCCACTGATATCAATTTTCTCCTAACAATACCAATAGATTATCAAGGAAAAAGTTAATGATCACCAAAAGGAAAATTTTCGATCGCTTATCCATTTCTTTCAACGAATTCTTTAAGCAAATGTTTGAGATCAGTCTAAGGATGAAAATAAGCAAAAACCAGCTCCTATATCAAGAATCAAGTCTGTACCATGCGCTGAATAACATTGCCAGTTTTGCAGGTGTTAACCTTTAAGGAGAAAAGCCACGGGAATTGTCATGAGGTTGTTAAAATTATGAGCGAGTGCTCTATCAGGCTCTTTGTTGGGGCGGCACCTGGATAACTTTCAAGAGAATAAATAATTATAGTACCCTGCGAGCAGAGGTTTCTTTCTGGAATGGCTTTTAGCATTTAGGAAGTCGCTCGGGTCGCTTGTGAGTCAAGCCACGGGAACGCTTCTTCTCTGTTATGTCACTGCGTTCCGCCGCAGAGAAAACGTTTAAGTTCTAATCAGCAGAAAGGCAACAACACGTTGAAATAGGAAGGACACGGCCATAAATGCAAATTCCGAGCATAAACACATTACAAATGCCAAAAGCCATGTCAGAAAGAAACCTGTACTCGCAGGGCACAATAATAGGAGGAAAAAAATGTTTATTTTTAGCAATTTTTCCGCGTAAAATGACACAACTTGGGAAAGGTTAGCTTAACTTTTTCAAATTGCAATTCATGACAGAATACAACCGTTTCATACTTCTTAGCGTTTGAGTCAGTTTTTCATTATTACAACTTGTCTGGGTCTGTGCATAGCTCGTTACTATGCGTCTTTAGTAGGAAAAAAAAAACTGCGTTAATTGCCCTCGGTTTAAAATAGGAGACATCTACACCCAGTGTACCTTCGCTAGTAGTTTTCGTCTTCTGACTTTTGTCTAGGTTGATGAAAAAATGATCAAGGCGTTTGGCGAGCAGTTGTTTCGAAGTGGCTTCATCCATGGTGACCCTCACCCTGCCAATGGTAAGTAAATTGACCTCCATTACGCTTTATCTACTACTTATTAACCGAGAGTGAGGTCATTACGGGGAAATCTCAGACCGAGGCCTTGAAGTAATAACCAAGCGGATGAGGTTAGTAAGTTATTTATTATGTGGCCTTTTCATTTTGGACCTGAGTCTGCGATCAATTAAAACCAACCAGTGGTCAGCGGATAACTTAAAAAACACTTCACCCCAGTGAGTTGTTCACTTGACCCAACCTCGTCCCCAGACCGCTTTTCCCTGGCTTTGGAGGTGGGGTGTGGTGAATTAAGCTTCTTTTTGGCAGTTTTGGTCAGGAAAGGCCAAGATGAGAAAGCGGAAATAGTCATCATTGACCACGGACTCTACGAAACACTTCATCAAAGGTGAGTGTTGTTTACAACAAATTTTACAAGGGTTGTACAATATACCCGCATTGTAACGGTCTGTTTAAGCCCCTCAGAATACAGACTGTTAGCAATGTTGACAGTTTGTACGGAGCATACGATCCGTCAACTGCCTATAACTGTCCGTAACAGTGCGGCAGTATTGGACATGAAAAAATTTTACTTCACTCTTAAGACACCGTAAATAGTCGACGTTTCTTAAGTAAAGGAAAGGCACTAATTATTATTCGTTTACATACGGTGTGATTTAAACCTCGTGGTAGGGTTCTTGCTTTAAAAGTGTCACTTATTTTGTTTTAGAGACAGACTACTTCTGTGTCAGCTATGGAAATCCATCGTCTTAAATGACCAGGAACGCATGCAGCATTTCAGTAAGGAACTCGGAGTAGACGGTAAATATCTGCTGAGTGCGGCAGGGCAAAATCTGAGGTGATGTTCACACTAGCACAGCACTCCAGTCCTAAACTCACTCCACGCTGACTTTCAGTTGTAAACACACACAAATCAGATTGGTTAGAGCCTTCCGTGTATGAATCAACTAAAAGGATCCACCAACGCTTGAGTATCAGTTACGTAATAGAA